>CAIGQZ010009203.1:983871-999734 GCA_903798205.1 Danio tinwini
TTTCTCTTCTTCTGCTTATTCCTCTTTCCCCTTCACCTTCTCTGTTTCTTCCTCTTCTTCTTTCACTTTCTTTTCTTCTTCCTCTTTTCCTTCCACTTCCTTGTCTTCTGCTTCCCCCTATTTCCTGATTGTTTCTATTTTTCTTTAGTTTTCTCTACTTCCTTTACTCCTTCCTTCTCCTCCTATTTTTCTTAATACTCTTCCAGTTCTTTTTTCTATTCTTTACTTCCACATCATCATCTTTCTCCACATCTTGCAATGCATTTTATTCTGCTTTATCTCCTTCTTTATCTTCCTGCTTTTCTACATTTTCTATAACTTTTATGCTCACCTTATATTTATTGTGCTTCTTCTTTCATCTCTTCTTCTCTTTCCTTTCTGTCCCAATTCTTCCTCCTCTTCTTTTCCTTTTTAGAAGCTAGTCAGTAAAGTAATATAGGTGTGAAGTATCTTTATAAGTTTGCAAAAGTGACTTGTGCAGAGTTCTCTGTATATCTATCTCTACTGTATATCATTTGCTGGTCTGCAGAAAAGCCATTGATTCCCGATCACATCTGAGCCAGTTAAAAAACATTTTTCTGCATTCTGTCCAGATGGATTGATCTGACGGATTGCCGCAGCCTCCATTCATCTTAAAGCCATTTGTTTTGATGAATGTTAAAGCCCGTTTCTCAAGCGCGGTCAGGAAATTGGCTCCGACCACCAGTACGATTGCTCATGCATTTGTGCTTTTGTGCTCTGTGATATTGAAAAGTTGGGATGGATTTGAATCAAAAGAGTTTTTCCGTGTGGCTTCACACCATGAAATGAAGTTGGAAAGCTCCGGCGTGGAGAGAAACGAAGGTTCAGCAATGTCAGAACTGGCGAGTCAGCGCTGGTGTTAACGTTACGTAAAGGCTTTTCATTTCGGGAGGGAGAAACCATGTTTTATTTATGCGCAATGAATTATTGAACTTATGATGATATGCCTCGCTCCTCTTTTCTTTCACGTAAACATATGAAAGAGTAATTACAAACATTATTTGCCATCATCTAGACCCGAGTGGATCGGCTAAGCTGTGTTTTAGATCTGTGTGTCCAAGTGTTTTGCATTTAATCTCTGTGCAAACTCTCCCTCTTTATCCTCGTACTCCTCCCTCTTTCTCTCTCATCTGTCTTGCTCTCTGCCCTTCATCTCGTCTCATTCTGTCGTTCTTTGAACCTTCTCGTTTTTTTTTCCACAATGCAGCTTTCTGTGCAGGATGAGAGAACAACAGGCTTTTCTACAAAAAGAGCCGTATGACCTGCGCTGTAAGAAAAAAGCACAACTGAAGTCTCTTTAATAGCTCAGTTGTGGAACAAAATAGGAGATATGAGGAAGCGTTTCATCTCAATACTCTCTTTGTTCCCTTGCACAACTGTTACGCATACCAAATAATACAGTATGTCATCGCTGTAAACCGTAACTGCATGGTTGACCTTTTATACATAGGTTATCATTAAAGTAAAACAAAAAAAAACTTGACATTTAATTCGTACTGCTAGAGTTTTATAACTACTGGAATGGCCATAGAGGACACCATGACCTGTTATACAAAACTGTACCGAATATAGTTTTTTTTCACGTCATTTTTACATTAGGAGCTCTACTGAGAATTAAACGTTGATGTCTGTCATCATATTTTATGAATTCATTATCATAGATGTTATTTTTTGTAATATAGCCTATACTGTGTTGGAGTAATAGTAGGGGTGTCAAAATTAATTGTTTCTTTGGTGCACTGCAATGCAGAGGTGGACAATTCGGTATAGGTTCAGTAACAGATCCTAACCGGTTATTGTGTACTGATGCCATTTATGTCATATGTCGCGGTAGAATAATATGTCAAGGGAGGCGAGTTTAAGTAATTAAAACGCAGACACTCTATGTTTCCTCACCTCACGGCTGTTAGAGTGAAACTTGCGGATCCAGACAGTTTTCTCCACCGCGTCTATCATGGATCAGCTGTGATCGCCGCATCTGTTTATGCAAGCGGGATAGTATTTACGTTTGTTTGTTTGCTTTAAATGCTCATGTCAAGTTTTGTTTGAGGCAGAGTGTTTTCGTTGAGCAGGTAAATTAAAAATACAGTTCATATATCTGACTGTTTGTATTAAAGGACAACATTTATTACAAATACGTATAAAATGTATTTAAAAATGATAAATTTGAATTCTTGCATAGGGTTAGGATTACTAAAATATAAAATTGATGGATTTGCTCTTTAGTGTTTGGACCTTCAGCAGTGAAAATTAAACCACACTGAACTGAACTTCAACTCTGAAAACTGAACTGACACTGTTTACATTTACTAGAACATTGTGTTCAGCTGCTTTGACACAATCTACATTGTAAAAACGCTAGAGAAATAAGCATGAATTGAGTTAAATTGAACTGGTTGTACAAAACTGTACCATATATAATTTTTGTCACTTTATTTTTACTCTAAGAGCTTTTAATGAGATTTTAGACTTAAACTTGATGTCAGTCGTCATATTTTATGAGTATTGAAAAGGTTTTGAAAGACTACTCTAAAATAAATGCACACTACCAAAAAGTTTGGGGTCAGAAGGATTTTTAAATGTTTTATAATCAGCTTCTCCTGCTCACCAAAGATGCATTTATTCCATCAAAAATACAGTACAAAACTGTAAAATAGTGAAATGTTATTGCACTATAAAATAACTGTTCAAATGTATTTTAAGATTTAATTTCATAATTTTAATGATGATTTTCATCTTAATTACTCCAGTCTTCAGAGTCATATGGTCCTTCAGAAATCACTCTAATATTAATTATTATTGGTATTATTATTATTGTTGTAGTTGTTGTTGTTGTTATTAATATTGGTAATAGTAATAAAAGCAATAATGACTGGAGTAATACTACATACAATAATATATATATATATATATATATATATATATATATATATATATATATATATATTTATTTTTTTTTACATTTAATAAATGCCGCCTAGATGAACAGAATAATTTTATTTAAATTAACAAATGAAATAATAATTTAAAAAAGAAACTGACCCCAAACTTTTGACCAGTAATGTATATTTTTACTATAAGAAAGTTATGTTTTGTTTGCAGAAAGTCGCTAAGCAAAAGATATTCAAAGGCATGTTAAAACATATTAGATGCTGAAATGCATGTGGTCAATTTGGCCATTCAATGTAGAAACACTCAGAACTCTTTTGTGCTTTGTGATTTTAATAAAAATAATGTTAAAATGCAATATACACACATTTAGGAAAAGACAGGATGCGTAGTTAATGTTTGAAAAAATGTGCAGAATAAAAAGAAAGAATCAGTAGAGATGTACCGTGTGAGCAGAGTAATAATATTATAGTCATGTAAACACAATCCAATCAAATCCCAAAGGATGAAATAAACTCCTGACCCAAATTTCATGCTGAGTATTCAGTTTCTCTCGCAAATGTGTCACACAATGGACGGGTAAATGAGTAGTTGGATTCATCTAAGATGGGCAATATGGACTTAAAACTACAGCTGGGAAATAAGTATTAAACACATTGTTATGTTTTTTCCTGGGAATAATATTTCTAAAGGAGCTGTTGACATGCAATTGAAGCAGATTTTGGTAAAAACTCAAACAATATAAACATAAAAATAAACCAAAAGAAAAAAAAATCTGAAAAATTAGTTCTGTTTAATAACAATGAAATGACAGAAGGAGAAACACTAAACTACTGAAATGTGTTTAATTCTTTATATAAAATACTTTTATTGATGCTGGCAGCTTAAAGACGCCTCTCATATGGAGAAAGAAGTCACATGCATTGCTCAGCTGTGAGTTTCTCACAGACTTCAACAGAGGGTCAAAATCTTGATGGCTCTGTCTTGTCTATCAAATCTGAGCTTTAATGTGTATTTTCTATTGGATTCACATCAGGTGATTGGTTGGGCCATTCTACAGCTTGATTTTCTTTCTCTGAAAGCATCTGAGAGTTTCCTTGGCTGTGTTTTGGATTATTGTCTTGCTGAAATGTCCACCCTGGTTTCATCTTCATCCTCCTGCTAATGTAGATGTTGGACTGAAGCAGCTGATGTTCATTTACACTGAGGAAGGGCAGAGGGTTGCTGAAGAACTACTGAGAGATTTCAGCTGCTGTCTTGGCTTTTACTGCCCAACAACACCTCCCTTTCTTCATGTGTTCAATACTTTTTCCCGTGCGTCATTTCAATTTATTACGCATAACTTCATTTGTAAACTAATTAGATTTGTTTTCCTTGTATATATGGATTTCTTTGGTTGTTACCAACATCCGGAGAAATTTTCAAGTCGACGGCACCTTTAGAAATAAGTTTTCTGAGAAAAAAGATGACATGTTCAGTACTTTTTTCCCCAGCTGTATATCATGATTTTTTCTGGTAGACATACTGGTAAAATTGTGCATAAACTTCAATTATCAGCTGACAAAAGAAGATAACAATAGATTAACTGATCAAACATGAAACAAAAAACCAAACAAATGTGTCAATCATATACAGTAATTGAATAAGATGTGTGTTTTAACTGTTTTAAATCATCACTGCTTTTCCTTTTAAAGAAAATCTCTGAAACGCTGCCATCTGAAAGTAGCTTCTGATTCCAAATAAAATGCAAACAAATTCACTAATTAAACTCCCAGCGCATTTGATCTGTTGCTAAGGGAAAGTCACAAGTTTGTTTGGGATCCCCGAGAGAATGAGTTTTTACCCCTCTCAAACAATTAAAGATTCCTCAAGCTACAACGTCTGCGTTTTGGCCTTCATAAAGTGAACTTCTGTCCCCTTTTCAAGCTGTTTCCAAAGTCCTGAGGCCCCTGAAGACAATCAACTTCTGTTCAGAAGCATCCAGCGCTCTCTGGAAACAGCGCTAATCTGTTTTTTTTCAACGTTGGAAATGAAAGCCGAAGAACTTGTGACTCAGATGAAACAGAAGGACATGGAGGAAAGACAGAGAGGAGCGAATATGTTGTTTTGATTCTGGTTTCAGGGCTTGATTATCCACTCAACGCTAAAAACATGTTACTCCGAGTTAGTTCTGCTGTAAAGCCAACGCTTTAAATGATTAAAGCAACACACTGATATTTAAATACATAAACACACGTGTGTCTGCTGAATGAAAGGTCAGAGATGCAGCTCAAGAGTTGCTCTTTTATATCTTAACTTTTTCCACACCATTGCTGAGATATCTTATCAATTACAAGACTCACCCTTGAGTTTTTAAAGCTGTCTGTATTTGACATTAGGGAGCCACAAACACATGTACTGAATGAGTTATGTGTCTTAAATGTGATCATATAAGACAATCAGAGACAGTGTAGATCAGATTGCATGTAAAATTTAAGAGGTATACAGCTGAACAGGCATGCAATGATGAATATAATTAAACTTAATCAAACATTTTCTAAAATTACACTGAAAACTTCAAATAAAAACCAGACTTTTATTTTGACGGCTGTTGAAAAGACCCTGTGAGCTTCTATGTGTATGTGAAATTGAAGTAGATAAGCTTTAAAACACTTGCAGATGTTTTGTTTTTTGCTACAGTAGTATCTGAGGCACAAGCTGATAAAGCTCCGCCTCCTCTTTTGCTAAATGGGCGGAGAGCAGCAGCTCATTTGCATTTTAAGAGACACAAAAAAACATGTTTTGGGTATTTTTTTTTCACCCAAAAAGGAACATTTACAGCATGATATAATAAATAACTGGAACTACTTTAGTGAAGTTTATTTATAAACTAATTTCAAGAGGATCATGTGATTATGATTGAACACGGCTGGTTCTGCATTAACTATGTATGATCCACCAATCAGACGAGTCCTAACCCACTATAAAGAGCCAGGGTTTTTACTACAGTCATCTTCGCTTTGAAGAATCCCCCGTTCCACCCCTTCTCCACTACTTTTCCTTTCATAGGGTGGCACGGTGGCCCAGTGATTAACACTGTTGCCTTAACAGCAAGAACGTCACCGGTTCTAGTCCTTTAACAGGAAGGCTGTCGTTTCGGTGCGAAGTTAGGATGTTCTTCCCGTGCTCGCATGGGTTTCCCCCAGGTTCTCCCACATTCCAAAAACATGCACTACAAGTGAATTGATCAATCTAAATGTAGCACTAGAGTCAAACTCTCATCCAGCAGCATATCTCTTCATAGCAACCATTTTCTGTCATCAGCTCTTATCAAAAAAAGGGTTCTCTATATCTACCTGAGCTCAAAGCTCCCCTCTTGCCCTGCAAACGGGAGGGAGCCCAGGGCTCAAGGACCTTTTGAGCTCAGGGCTCCCTCTCAGGACAGCATGCCAAATTTGCTTTATAATCAGTCATCAGCTAAGTGTGAACTCTTGAAAGTTGAGTTTTAAGTCTTGTACACACTTATCATCTGCATTTTTCAAGACGTTTTTCTGCATTCAAACTCAAACTATTTACTGGCGGTGAGCAGAGTAAATGAGCAAAATCACCCCTTACGTTAGCTAGTCCATAATGAACTTGCAAGTCTTGAAAGAAAAGTGAAATGAAACTCACCATTGAATCTGTTTTACTACTTTCCATTATAACTTCCTCCTGCTGACATAATTGTAGTTCCTGTTGCTGTGACATTTAAAAAACACTTTTACACCTGCCGTTTTGCACGTTGGTGTGCATGATGACATTAATGCCCTATGATTAATCACAAGGTGTCAAACAGCTGCACTTAGGGTGAGTCTTAGTTCACTTTTGCTATTTTAAGGATGGGAAAAATGGTCGGCGCACCCAGCACATGGTCTACAAGGGTTGACCTTATTCTCTTAATGAGTTATGGGTGTGTTTTGGACATGACATACATTATACCAATCAGAGTCTGGTCTCCCATTCCCTTTAAGAGTCAGTTGCATTCTCTGATTCACTATTTACATGACAGACGTGAACAATTTACTAGCTATGTAAACTGATCTGCTCATGCGTAAGGTTATATATTTATGAATGAGCCAGATTCACCAAAGTTTTCTGAGCTGAAGAAGGAGGTAACGGTTTTTATGTTTATGTACACAATAATCATTGTTTACATTTGAATCCTTTAATTTTTCATGTTTAAAGGTGTTTGTGTGCTGCTGCGCATCCCTGTGTTTGTAATAAGCAATGTGAATGAGTGTTTTGGACACCTATGTTAACAAGAACAAAAAACTAGACCATCGACTAGGGGTGTCAAAATTAATTGTTTCTTCTGTGCACCGTGATGCAGATAAGGACAATTCGATATCGGTTCAGTAATAGATCATAACCGGTTATTACGCACAGACGTCATTTATCCCCTATGTGCAATGTCGCGGTAGAATACTATGGCGAAGGAAGCGAGGGTGAGTAAATAAAACACTCCTACTACTTAAATAGCAAATCTTTCACTGACACTGAGGAATGGTAAAGCACAAGCCACTAATTCACCAGGGAGAAATGCTGTAAAACACCATCTCTGCCTCTCTCTCTCTCTCCCACACACACACTCTTTGGGCATTTGACCAGTTGGCATGTTCGTGAGGTAAAGTTTTCTCTCCTCTCCGCTGTTAAAGCATACTTGTGGATCCAGACACAAGCGTGCCTGTGGTGCGAGTTTATTGTATTGTATTTATTCTATTACGGATTACCTGATAACCGGGTATTATACGCATATAGACTGACTCGCGGCTGTTTTTCCCACTTCACTTATGGGTGAACAGCGCTTTCGTTTCTAAAGCCAATCGCAGCCCTTTCTGTTGAGCGGGTGAAGACAATGACCAATCATAGGGGTGTAAGAACTTGCCAGCGCTCAAAAAGCAAGCGGGATAATATTTATATGAGTTTATTTGTTATGAATGCTCGTGCTGTCTTCTGTGCATGTGTTGGAGTTTTGTCTAAAACATTCACAAAGTGTGTTTTTTTTTGAGCAGGTAAAATTAAAGGTACAGTTCATATATATTACTGCTTGTATTAAAGGACAAAGGACATTTTTTTTTCTTGTGTTGTAAAGATAAAAATCTAATTATGTATGGAAAGCATCGTCAATGCACCGTGATGCACCGAGAATCGAATTGAACCGAATCGATGTCATGATAATCGTAACCGAACCGTGAGACCAGTGTAGGTTCACACCCCTACCATCGACTTTAGACCAGCTTTTAGTTGGTCAATGATGTGGTTTATTTCTGTTGCCTCAAAATAGCAACACGTCAACTATGCACCTTAACACACCTTCTTTTCAGACTAGCACACCCATGAGTCCATGGGCACGCATGCTTTTGTTATTTAATTAATGTGCTGCAGAACGTAAAATTGATACCTGCGGTAGGCTGAAACTAGCACAAATACACAAATATATTTATTGAACATATTGTACAGAATGATATCAAATATATACTATATAACGGCAGGTTAACTTCATTAGTTTTAGTTTTTGTTTCGTTTTGACTTTGTTTTCAAATTGAGTAAGTTTTAATTAGTTTTTAGAGGCAGATTTACTAGTTTTTTATTAGTTTCTATTTTTTGAAATTGCTTAGTTTTAGTTTAGATTTATTAGTTTCAGTATTAGTTTGTTTTAATTGTTTAGTTTAGTTTAGTTTTGTAAATGAGCATATTTGTTAGGTGGAAGATTCAAAATCATCAGAATAAATATTGTATAATAAAAACTCAACCATAGATTGACTACATTTTTTGACATAAGCACGCTACCATCTACTACTACCATCTACCTATCCTCAATCTCAAATAAAACAGCCCACAAGATAGCAGTCTTAAGTACAATATGTGTGCAAGGCTGCTTCTAGGGTTAAACACACAGTAGTAATGGGAAGTTCTGATCTGTAATGCGAACTGGATCTTTTGTATCAATCTTCCCAAGTTTGGACTCAACATATCAAAAATATGTAGTCAGCAATCATAACTTCAGTGAGTTAAAGCGCAATCTTACAGCAATTCGTAACTTTTTGATTTAGTGGCTAATTCGTATGAATTTGTACAATCTAATTCATACAAATTAGTATGATTTGCTCATCACCCAATGACGATTGGGGTTAGGGGTGGGGTTAGATGCCCCTCCTCCTTTTAAAAATCGTAAATTTTTGTATGACTGAACTCGTACAAACTCGTACAAATTAGCCACTAAACTGACAAAATGTAATCGGGCAGAAAATCCGGAAGACCAGGGGGTTTGTGCAAACTGAAGAGCGGGGGGAGGGGGTTTAGTTGTTTAGAATGGGGGGTCTTTGGATGTGTGCGAAGTGTAGGGGGGAGGTGGGGTTTGGGTATGGGCGCGAACTAAAAAACGGGGAGAGTGTGTATGGGGATGGTTGGATGTGGGGGATGGGGGTGGAATTCCGGGAGTTTTCCGGGAGACAAAACAGTACGGGACATGGGTCTGAAATACGGGAGACTCCCGGGAAAAACGAGAGAGTTGGCAGGTATGGGATAAGTGCTTAACATTACTGGAGATGCAAATCATTTCAAAGGATTCAGTTCGATTTGGAGAATTAGTTCAACCGGTTCACTTAGAAGATCCGGTTAAAAAGAACGATTCAGTCGCTGTTGCGATCACTAATACTGAAATAAAACATATTATTTTGGCACAAATGTGTTAAATTAATACTTTTGCGTATCTTCTCGGGTCCTATTTAATGTTGTCACCGTGATGCTGTCATGTCCAGCCATTGTTTTTGTTGCGGGAGCAACAGCGAGGACTGACTGGAGAAGAACCGGCTTGATCTGACCAATGGCAGCAGGATTACAGACTCTGAGGTGCAGTACCGGACAGCGCGAAGTAAATAGATTTACTTCTTAAAGCTGTATTAAATACGTTTACAAAGACGAAAACGAAGGATGTTTTTGTTATAATTTGAGTTAGTTTCAGTTAGTTTTGTAAGTACACAATACAGTTTCAGTTCTAGTTTTTTTTAAAAAGTCTTGTTTTTATTTTTATTTCTGTTAACGACAATGATTTTTCAATTCCTGTTTTCGTTTTTTCATTCGTTTTCGTTAACTATAATAACCTTGGTGCCAGGTGTAAAATAGAGCCCTCAATGTTGAGTTTGGAGGTGAAGGTTTAGTGAATAAATGAGGTTAAAGTCAGAGGTTATCAGGACAGATGATTTCTCCTAATGAGAGCTGAATCCCTTATTGGCAGGTGGAGACAATCGTATCAAGTTCAGCGAATGTTTTCAGGTCTCTCATTAGCAGAAGTGGTTCTGGTCCTCCATTAGGCGTCCTGGGGTCGAAGAGCATTGATCTGAGCCAGAAATACTCTCATCAGTACCCCAGCGACAGCGCCAGACTAACCTGCAATTTATGCAGAAAAGGTTTTGAAGCCTCGTGGAGTGGCACTTGAGACGCATGAAAAGAGCTGCTATGCTTCATTCTCGATCGGTGATGGAGGAACATTCACTTCTGAACATCATCAAGTGCGCATTACTGGAGCTTAGCTAAAAGCATCTGATGTGTGTTTTTGTAATATCAGTATTGCATCAAGATTTAAAAGTGTCAGATAATCTGCTTGCTGTCACAGATGTTCCTTAAGTGTAACTCACTGTGTCACTTATGTAAAACACGACTCACAGAGCAACTACTTTCACATCAGAAACACACAATTTTGTTTCACATTTATCTATTTATCTTTAATATTCATTCATTCATTTCCCCTCGGTTTAGTTTCTTTATTCATCAGGGGTTGACGCAGCAGAATGTACCGCCAACTATTCTAGAGTAAACCCACCCAAACACGGGGAGAACATGCAAACTCCATACAGAAAAGTTAACTGTCCCAGCCGAGCCTCGAACCAGCGACTTTTCTTGCTGTGAGGCCATCGTGCTAACCACTGAGACACCGTGCCGCCCCCACATATTATTCTTCATAAAAATAAATCAATTCATGTATTCATTTTACAGGAAAAAACTAAGTTTAACCGGTTTACATATAACTTTTTAAATAATGATTCTACGACTACTAATTATAATTTATCATAATAGTGCTACTAATAATAATAATAAGAAGAAGAACAAACAGGATTAAACATTTGCAATGATTCTGAATTAAATGTTTTAAAAAAATAAATGTATTTTTAATTAGCATTGTTTAATTAATATTTGTATTTAGCTCTTATATATATATATATAATAGACATGTAAAATAATAACATTGTAAATGTAAATGTATATTTAGTGTAATTTATTAATTCATTCTGTTTAATTGTATTTAAATAATACTTTGCCAGTAATAATTATATGTATAAATAATAAAAATGTATATTATTTTATATTTAAAGTTTTATTTACAATAATTTACTAAATTATAAACAATTTTTGTGTGTGTGTGTGTGTGTGCGTGTGTGTTTGTTTGTGTGTGTGTGTGTGTGTGTGTGTGTGTGTGTGTGTGTGTGCGTGTTTGTGTACTCGTGTGTACACAGCCTAGACTAGAGCGCCAGTTCAGCTTGCTCCGGCCCTGATTACACTATATACATTACACAAAATAATAAAATAGGCTAAAAGTTTTATTGGTGGGGGCTAGAGCTTATTAATTTGATTGACATATAGGCAATGAGACCTTTACTTCGCCTGACTGAGCGTGAGTTTATTGTATGCTGCGCTGTATTCGGTAGCACAGATCACTCTGATCTGGGTGAGAACTTTACCAGCGACTGCATGCTACCTGCTGCGCATCGAATCAACAACAACATATATCAATACAACATGAACTTGCAGACTCTTTGAACAACGAGGAAATAATTGCACCTAATTCAAAGCCCAGACGTCTGGTTTTGTATTTTTTTACACCTGCGCACCACCTGAAGGACGGTTACAGTGTGTTGTGAATGTCGGCTGTCACCGCAGAAAGTCAAATCTTTCTTTAATTTGGACTTTTGCTTAAAGCTTTACGGAGTGGCACAGTAGCTGTCCAGGGTACTGTAGCTATGAATTAAATCATAACCCAGATATGCACCAATAAACAAGTCAAATGAATGAATAAATAAAATAAATAAATATGGATTCTTAAATGTCGGTATTGTTTTTACTCCAAAATAATATCAATACGTTTGACAAATGTTTTATAAAAATAAATTGAGCAATTTTCAACATTTCAACTATAGGCTGTTATTCGATTCAGTTAAATATAAGATAGACATTTAAATATAGATATATGTGTAACAGGTTTCTGTGGGGTTTGTTGTTGTTCATCTTTAATATATACTGGGTGGTGTAGCTACACACAAATATTTTCTAAAACGTCAAGCAGGAATTTGTCTATAGGAATGTAATAGGCTACATCTTGTTGACCAATTTATGTATGTATGGCCATTAAAAATACATGTTCCTTAACCAGATGGTTTTTCAAGTTACTTATAAAGAGATTATTACTTCAGTCATGTTGTTGTAATGTTTTAAGTTGACTATAGTTACACAGTAAAAAAATAAATAAATAAATAAAAATCGTGAATCGGTCAAACTTTATGAAAAAATCTAGATTTTTATTTTTTGCCATATCACCCAGCCCTTTTTTGAATATCTGTTTTATTATAATGAATTAATATTTTGTTACTAATAATTCTTTGTATTAATTAAAAAATAAATGTTATATATTTTACATTTACAGTTTTATGAATCATATTTTATTAATTTATGAACTGTGTATGTATAATATTGTTTTTATTTTTATTGAACTTTTATTAAATTCACACATAACAATGTTTTATTAATAATAATTATACCTAAAAAAGAAATCTAATTCTCAATAAACATATTTCTAAATAACTATAATTGTGCATATTATTGACACTGATTACTAATATATATCACTAATTAATTAAACTATTCCAGCATATGTTTTTACACAGCGAATGTCCTTCCAGCCACAACCCAGTACTGGAAAACACCCATACACACTCATTCTCTCTCACACACACACATACACTAAGGCCAATTTAGTTTATCAGTTCACCTATAGCGCATGTGTTTGGACTTGTGGGGGAAACCGGAGCACCCGGAGGAAACCCACGCCAACACAGGGACCCAGCCAGGACTCGAACCAGGGACCTTCCTGCTGTGAGGCCACAGTGCTAACCACTGAGCCACCGTGCTGCCCATGTGTAATATTTATTATTAAAATTAAATAATTTTTTATAACAACGATGCTTTGTTGATCACACCATTATATGAAGAACTGCATACAGTATATTCTCCTCATCTCTTCACACTGTTTTTAGTTTTGGAGCTGATCTTTGTGGTTTTTCTGCTCTTGGTAGGGTTTCTGACTTCTGAAAGTTAGCAGCGGTGGTTTTCTGGTCACCCATCGAGCCGGTTTATTTATTCATACGGAGCCGAGAGCTGTCAGAGAGAAGCGTGGCCTTGCAAATGAGGAGGATTTGTTCCTGTGAACGCTGGATCTGCTCTCTCTGAGGAGTGTATTAGAGGCGCAGAGATTGGGCTTTGACGCTCCTCTCGGGACCTCATTGATTTGATCACATTCAGGCAGGCTGATACTCACACACACACACTTTAGACAGGGCCATGTAAGATTCTGACGGTGTAATAACCTTGGATAAAAATATCACGGTTACATGGTATTGTGATCACTGCTGTAAAATATGTTCTGTTTAAATGTCTGGGTAATAAACAACAGCTTTTTCCCCATTGAACACAGTATATTTGATTGTAAGAAACGTTCATAATACTGTATTTTGGAACAGTAAACATTCATTCATTCATTTTTCTTCAGCTGATTTATCAGGGGTCGCCACAGCACAATGAACCGCCAACTATTTCAGCATATGTTTTATGCAGCAGATGACCTTCCAGCTGCAACCCAGTACTGGCAAACACCCATACACACTCACTCACACACACTCATACACTATGGTCAATTAGGTCATCAATTCCCCTATAGCGTATGTGTTTGGACTGTGAGGGAAACCGGAGCACCAGGAGGAAACCCACGCCAACACGAGAAGAACATGCAAACTCCACACAGAAACACCAACTGACCCAGCCGTGACTCAAACCAGCGACCTTGTTGTTGTGAGGCCACAGTGCTAACCACTGAGCCACTTTGCTGCCAACAGTAAACATGTCAGGCTAAATAATTCAAGTAAATGATTGATTTCTGCTCTCTTCATTAGTGGCAAAAGCACAGATTTATTTACATCTTAAAGAGGCATCTTTTGGAGATCTTTTCTGTGGATATACAGTAAATCCACTGTACTGTTCAGCTCTACAGCATGCTGGATGCTGGTTTATAAGTGATTTGTTTTCCAGATGTTTGCTGAATCGTGGACTGACCAGTAGATTTTGATGTGGAGATACTGTTGCTCTAAAAAACTAAATAAAATATTATTTTAAAAAAAGTACATATACTGTAGGAACAGTCCCACATAGCAAACGGACTTGGCCCAAATAGGGCTTCATTATGGCACTGCTGGTGTGTTGCCGGCACTGGCATGCATAATGTCAGCCGAATGTGGGCCATGCATGCAATGATGGCACTGCATGTATGACGGCAAACTACATTTGGGCCAGTTGTGGATGGGAGGTGTGTGGCCCAGATCAGTGTAGCGATGTTCACATTGTTGAGATAACATTAGGCTGGGTTATGGCTCAGTTTTTGGGGTTTCTGGTTAAAGTGTGGTGTCTTTTATAATATAGTATAGTATTATAATATTATTAGCCCCTTAAAGCAATATTAGTTTTGGATTGTCTCCAGAATTAACCACTGTTATTCAATGACTTGCCTAATTACCCTAACTTTACCCTAATTACCCTAGTTAAGCCTTTAAATGTCACTTTAAGCTGAATACTAGAGTCTTGAAGAATATCTAGTCTAATATTATGTACTGTCATCATAGCAAGGTTATTAGAAATGAGTTATTAAAACTATTATGATTAGAAATGTGTTTAAAAAAAATCTCTGTTAAACAGAAATTGGGGAAGAAATATCATGGAGAGTGAATTGTTCAGGAGGGATACCACCGAGCAACAATATGAATGCATGAATACATTCCTCAGACATTTAAGAATGTAAGTTTTCGTTTGCGCAGCGCTGTGGGCTTACGCTTGCGGATGGAGAACGTTTGCTTTCATGTCTGATATAAAGGAGGCTGTGTGTGGCGTGACGATGCTCATAATGTGATTCATTACTGACTGTAGCTCACAAAAACACTCCTGAATATCTTCTTGTCACCGCCTGCTGCATGATACACACACACACACACACACACACACACACACACACACACACACACACTATCAATACGGTCATTGCTTTTTATTTATTTCACTCGCAGTATGGGTATTGGTTTTATACATTCTGGTAAAAAAAAAATTAAAAAGGAGATTACTAATATCTCATTGATAATGTCTTTTACATATACACTCAACGGCCACTTTATTAGGTACACCTTACTAGTACCGTGTTGGACCCCTTTTGCCTTCAGAACTGCTTTAATCCTTCATGGCATTGATTCAACAAGCTACTGGAAATATTCCTCAGAGATTTTGCTCCATATTGACATGATAGCATCACGCAGTTGCTGCAGATTTGTCAGCTGCACATCCATGATGCCAATCTCCCGTTCCACCACATCCCAAAGGTGCTCTATTGGATTGATCTTGGATTGGATCTACAATAAACAGCCATCAACACCTCCAGCCTTCTCCCTTTCCCCACCTGCACTTCAGATCAGTGAGGATAATGTGTGTCAGATGTTCAGTAAACAGAAGAGAGGAAAAGCACCAGGTCCAGACGGTGTTTCACCAGCCTGTCTGAGAACCTGCGCTGACCAACTGGCTCCTATTTTCACACAGATCTTCAACAGATCACTGGAACAGCACAAAGTTCC
>CAIGQZ010009203.1:1080482-1095853 GCA_903798205.1 Danio tinwini
AATTTAACCTCACACAATGTAATGACGTATCATCAATGTAACGTCTTGCAATGAAATGCAAGACAATGTAACAATTTAACATCAGACCATGTGTAAACATCAAACAATGTAACCTATTACATTGTAACATATTACAATGTAACGTGACACAATGTAACAATTTAACATCAGACCATGGAAAAACGTATCATTTAAACAATGTAACATGTTATGATATAACATGAGACAATGTAACAATTTAACACCAGACCATGTAAAACCGTATCAATAAACAATGTAACATGTTACGATATAACGTGAGACAATGTAACAATTTAACATCAATGTAAAAACATATCGAACTATGTAACATATTACAATGTTATGTGAGACAATGTAACAATTTAACATCAGACAGTGTAAAAACGCATCATTAAACAATGTAACATCATACAAAGTAATGTTAAACAATGTAATATTAGACAATGTAACAATGTATCATTAAACAATGTAACCTTTTATGATATAATGCGAGACAATGCAACAAATTTAACCTCAGACAATGTAACAACGTATCATCTAACAATGTAACTATAAACAGATGCTGTATTATAAACAGATATAAACAGACTATAAACCCTACAATTCTATGTATTGTATATATGCAACTGTATTTATAAATATAGCTCTCTCACACACAAACACACACATAAGCGAGGATACTTTGGATAATTTCCATCAACACCTTCAAATAAGCATGAAAAAACATGAAAGACTTGCCTTTTTTCCAAACAATTGGTATTATTTTCAGATATTATCCTACAAGTTATAGGGGTAAACTCTAATTTCTCTTTGTTGTGCCTCTCAGGGTTTACTTTATATAAATTACAGAGGTCAAAAAATTATATTTAATTAAGTTAATTAAATGAATAAATATTTTGTGTATTTTTAATGGCAAAACATTTTTTTTTAATGCTGAAAATTTGAACAAAAAAAAGGTGAAAAGCTCTCTACAAAATCACTCCATTTAATTACAAAAATCTGATTTGTTTTTTGTGAAATCCTGTAGGGACTGATTATAAATACATCCAATATGCTGAATGCAATTGTGTGTATATTGTAGCCTGTTGCTATTGTGTGGACTTTTTTTTTTTTGCCATGCATTTATTTGACTATGTGTATATGTGTGTTTTCCCTGCAGTGTGTGTGTATGCGCTGGAAGTGACGGTCAGTCAGAGCAGTGTCCAGGTGGCCAGAGGTCAGGCGGCCGTCTTGCCCTGTACTTTCAGCACCAGCGCCGCTCTCAATAATCTCTACATCATATGGATGGTCACACCGCTGGCCAACGCCAACCAGCCGGAGCAGGTGAGAAAACACACCACCACACACACTGACAAAATATAAAAAAACACTCTTCATTTCATTCACCATCACCAACAAAACCATTTCAATCAACTGGAAAACTCACAATTGCGCTGTATTTCAATCGCACAACATTTCTTCCTCTCTTTAACTCCTCCTTTCTGAATTCAAAACACATACACAACTTAGAGATGTACATTTAATGCCTGTAACACACCTCACATAATTACATACACACACTACCTGACAAAAGTCTTGTCACCTATCCAAGTTTTAAGATCAACAAATAATAACTTCTAGTTGATGATTTGGTATCAGCAGTGGTTTATATGAAAGGCAAAGGCCTCTAGATTTTGCTTATTTGACCACAATAAAATGATCATGCCTTGATTTTGAATGATTTCATTAGGATAGTAAGGTCTGACTTTGTTTAACCCCCGCCGTTCCTACATCACCCAACCCGCCCCAAGCTGGGATCGAACCAGCGACCTTCCGCATGGGAGTCGGTTGCTCTACCAAGGAGGCTAAAGACCATTGCCTATCTGTCGCTAGAGCACCTTTAGAGGTCAGAGGAGTGAGGTTTATCTGCACAGCACTTCACTAGCTGGCCTCTGTTACACTCACCCCACTTAACCTCACTCCCATCCGGGTCACGGCACCAATGTAACCTTTCTCTTCCCGATGACACCAATCACTCAGGCAGACACAGAGAACTGCTTTATGCTTTGTTTAATCAGTAAGAGAAATATATTCTCTGGCAACAGTAGGCATTAAAACATGCATCTAAATAAACCAAACAAAAAGTAAGAATTCACCCCTGCTCATGTTAATGTTGTCAATCCAGCTACACATATCACACAGCAAAAAAATCTGTGTACATTTAGCTCAATTTGAGTTAACCCTTCTTGGGTGTACATATGACTCCCTCCATTTTGGAGTTGAAATAACACTTTCTAAAGTGTGAAATTTGTATATTACTCTCAGAGTTCATTTTAACACAGTAGGAGTTTATTCTTACATCGAACTGGAGTGTGTTACCCTTCAAAGTGTTAATACAGTATATCACCTTTTTCCCTATATTACCAATTGGTGTGTGTGTGACAGATAACAGTGATCAAACATGTAGAAAATAGTTTTAATTTATTAAATGTTTATTAATCTTTACAGAAATAATTTCAATACATTCAACTCTTTGCATTTTAAAATGCAACAAGACATGTTTCAAGTTTAACATACTTCAAGTAAAATGTACTGGTTTGATCACTGTTTGTCTGAAAGAACTGGTTTGAGTTCCAATCACTAGTGGGAAATACACTGAATATTGGTTTAAAAGTTTAACACTGAAAAAAAACTCTTAAATATACGCTCTTTCACACTCGTGGATTAAAATGCACTCCGGTTTTAACACTGAACATCACCAAAAAAATCACACTGTGTATTTAACAATGGAATTTTTGCTGTGCATGAACAAATTAAACCACACAAAGTTAATCACACACGGCAAACACCTGATACATTTGATACAAAACATCACTTAATGTTCATATTAGGGTTGTATGTGATATTAACATGTGTTACAATACAGAATTTGTCACATTTCGCTGGAGCACATTTTATCTACCGCCTCTCTGCTGGAGGTGGGGCTCTGCAGGTGATAGGTGAAAGAACCAATTACACACTGTTGCCACAAGAGGTCTCCCAACAACCCTAAAATAAACAAAATAACACTGTTTGATGAAAGACAATTAAACATTATTTTAACCCTGATACATTTGCTTAGACAAAGGTCTTGTGACTGAACCTTCAATAATGTCCAGTATAGAATATAAAGTCATGCTGCAGTGGAAACAGAATGAATATTGCGTCTGACTCCATCATGAGCTTGGAGGACTGCATCCATACATCTCTGAATGACTCAAATCACGCATTAATAAAGTCATCTGGAATGGAGAAGAAAGCGTTCCTGCAGGACTCCCAGAGTTCATCAAGAGTCTTTGTGTTCATCTTCAACGCCTCCTCCTTCATCTTATCCCAGACATGCTCAATAATGTTTATGTCTGGTGACTGGGCTGGCCAATCCTGGAGCACTTTGACCTTCTTTGCTTTCAGGAGCTTTGATGTGGAGGCTGAAGTATGAGAAGGAGCGCTATCCTGCTGGAGAATTGTCCCTCTCCTGTGGTTTGTAATGTAATGGGCAGCACAAATGGCTTGATACCTCAGGCTGTTGATGTTGATCATCCACTCTGCAGATCTCTCGCACGCCCCCATACTGAATAGAACCCCAAACCATGATGTTTCCTTCACCAAACTTGACTGATTTCTGTGAGAATCTTGGCTCCATGCTGGTTCCAGTAGGTCTTCTGCAGTATTTGTGATGATTGGGATGCAGTTCAACAGACGATTCATCAGAAAAATCCACCTTCTGACACTTGTGTGATCAACTAGAAGTCAAGCTATTATTTGTTGTTCTTACAACTGGGATCAGCGACAAGACTACTGTCAAGTGGTGTATATATTTGATCTCAGTTTGTGCTTTTTTCATGTTAATGGTTAAACCTGCACTGTGTACATCATCGTTGTTGAAAAGCAATAATAATGAAAGAGAAAGCAGACCACATGCAGACACACCGAACATAACGCATATGCCATTCAGGGCCAATTTTGTGGAGTGAAACAATATTCAGCGGGAAACAATTTCAGAAAGTGCTTGATTATGTCCATAAGGATTAACCTTCCCAGTGCATTCACAATCTGCATGCAGCCTTTGCATTCTCCAGGTCAGCTCAATGTAAGCTTCATATATTAATACTTTTCAACCTAAACCATATGGCATCTGATAAATGTGAATGTGCAAAAGAATGCATCTGATATTATATCTATTCGCATTTGTACATGAAGTAGATTAAAGCTATCAATAAGTTAATATTTGTGTGGAGTTTGCATGTTCTCCCCGTGTTTGCGTGGGTTTCCTCCTGGTGCTCTGGTTTCCCCCACAGTACAAACACATGCGCTATAGAGGAATTGATGAACTAATTTAGCCGTAGTGTATGAGTGTCTGTGTGAATGTGACTGTGTATGGGTGTTTCCCAGTACTGGCTTGTGGCTGGAAGGGTATGCGCTGTGTAAAACATATGCTGGAATGATTGGCGGTTCATTCTGCTGTGGCGACCCCTGATAAATAAAGGGACTAAGCCGAAGGAAAATGAATGAATGAATCCATTGGTAAGGCTAACTGTATAATTGTGACAAAGTGGAGCTTTGTCCTCGCTGAGTGAGCAATGCACACACGCACACACACACACACACACACACTCCCACAGTCATTGCTACTTACCTGTTGTCCTGCTCTTGGCAACATGAGTGCACACACAAATCTGATAGCCCATAGACTGTCTCTCATAATGCATTTCCACAGCATAACTCCATTCTCGATCTTCACACACACACATATACATGGATTGCTCTGTCCTGTTTGTTGTCCACGTCAATCGTCTGTTTGTTTGTTTGTAAAGTCTTTCCGTTTGCTCGTTGTGTCGGCCAACCTGAGCAGGTAGCGTTGCCTGCTTATGATGTCATCACCGGACGCGGCGGCACAACGTGGCGGGAATGGGTAAAACCATTGTGGTGCGTCTGACAGGGGAACAATATGTGTTTATTATGTGTTTAATGATTACGTATTTGGATCCAATGAAGTACTGGCTTTAAGTGTTTGTGGGAAGATTATTATTGGTGGTTTAAATGATAATTATGTGTTTATGTGTGTAAAGGAAAATACATTTACTAGATACTTACCTAAAGAGTGGTTGATCCAACTCTGGCTCATTCTGAAAACGTAGTCCTATGTACATTTCTGGAGACTTATAAAGCCAGAGGTACGTATGGCTGCAATTCATTTTTTTTTAAATCGAACGTTACGGGGCGGTGCGACGCCGATCCTTTTCGTGCTTACCAGCTGACTGCTTACCTCCATGTGTGCGACTTTTCCCGCTGCAACCTGTTTGTCTAGTAGCTCGTCATGTACGTCGGCGGACTTCATATGCAAGGAGTTGACCACGACAGGGTTCGAGTCCGGTGAAGAACGGTTCCAGAAAGCAGGTAAAACAAAAACAGTAATAAAATAAACGAGCAAATAACAGGGTGATAATGTGGTAAAATCTGAAAAGGTGGTAAAAATCAGACGAGGGCTTTTCTTTTTTTCTGGATTGCTTTTGAAACTTGTTGGTTGGGTTTAGGGAAGTGGGTGAATGGGGCAGGCGGGTCAGTTGATAAAATTGGTTAGGTTTAGGGAAGGAGGAAGGTGGGTCAGTCGATTGGTCAGTCAGTCAGTCAGTCAGTTGACAGCGGCCTCTCAAGAACAGCAGGCGCGAACGGCACTCGCGAAAGAAAGTTCAGATCTCAAAAAGCGCACACAGCAGCCTCTCGTGGATTCGCGAAAGCAAAAACTGCAACAATACGTATCTCCTGGGACGTATTTCGTGGCCTCCAGAAACATGTGTAGAGGTACGTTTTCAGAATAAGCCTGGATTGGATAGGTCCTAAAAAAGGCAGGAGTTTGGCCTATAAAAGCAGTGGCCAAACCCCAGGACAGTTGCTTGTTAACCAAATCAGCGAGAGCGTTGCAGTGGTACCTCGAGCAAACTTCCTTGTATGTATATTGTGGATACCTCTTTAACTGGTCTATACAGTTGAAGTCAGAATAATTCGCCCCCCTTTGATTTTTTTTTCGTTTTTTAATATTTCCCATATTATGTTTAACAGAGCAAGAAAATTTTCACAGTATGACTGATAATATATTTTCTTCTGGAGATTTTTTATGCACCATTTTATGCACCATTTTATGGTCAATATTATTAGCCCCTTTAATCTATTTTTGGATTGTCTACAGAACAAACCACTGTTATTCAATAACTTGCCTAATTACCCTAACCTGCCTAGTTAACCTAGTTAAGCCTTTAAATGTCACTTTAAGCTGTATAGAAGTGTCTTGAAAAATATCTTGTCAAATATTATTTACTGTCATTTTCACGACCTCGGCTCGTTCCTGCAGCTCCAATCACCGCTCTCCCTCACTAACAACCACACACCACACCCTTGAACTATCACTTGATCACCCGCACCTGCACCCGCAATCACCCATGCACTATAAAGACACCTCATTCAATCACTCACCCGCTGTAATCGAAGTCAGATGGTTCTCCTTATCGGCTCTCCCTCTTCTTATTGTACTCTCCTGTGGATGTCCTCCTCCTGTGGATGCAAACACACCTGCTTAAGGCAAGTGACTAAGGCCCAATCCCAATGCTATTTTTCTACCCTTCCCTTTCCCCTTGGCCTTTAAAAAAACGAGTGTGAAGGGAAAGGGCTTCAAAATGTAACCCTAATAATTGGATCAGCACCTGCACACGTCATCATATGTCATGGTGATCTCTTGCTTCATATGAGATCAGACGATGGCGACTGCTGTAGTTATTCCAGTTGTGTTATTGTTTGGTGTTTATCTTCAGGAAATCACTGAAGGCAGATATTATGTTATCATGATGATCTAATGTGGCGATAAGATCATAACTGTACTGTGTATTTACACCGTAGCCATATTCATCAATATAAACACACCAAATACAGCATTAACATTATAGCAGACACTGTAAACAGCTCATTCTCAGACACTAGACTTCTCTGACAGGGTGGTCAAGTGTCATTGTGTGTCAGAATGTTGTGGGACTGCTGTACAGGAGTTATTATTAGGGATTATAGGTTGCGAAATTTAGCTGTTTTTATTTTAGTGTTTTTTATAATAGCATGACGGTAAAACCTGAACGTGGTTATGAATATATTAAAATGTGTTTGTTTGTTGTAAAAATTCGTAATACTGGCAAAAAATACAAATTTGTGGGTCTCCTTACTTCCGGGTTCAGCAATACTGCCGCTGTAGCTGGTGCATTCTGGGAAATTTTCTTACCTCTTGGTTTTGAGTGTGGTCCTGAAAAATCTTTGTTCGAAGGGCTATTCACCTCTTCCCCTTAGCCCTACGCCTTCAAGCTAAAGAGAATTGGGACACCACTACCCCTTCACATAAACGTGCAAAACAAGGGGTAGGGGTAAGGGGAAAGCTAAGGGGTAGAATTGGGATTGGGCCTAAAGCTTTGTTGGTGTAAAGCTGCGGTCACACTGCACTTTTCTCCCCATAGACTTCCATTCATACGCACGCGAATGCGTCAGACCGGAGATGTAAGTTTGTGCATCAATTTACGCAGTTCACTGCATTGCAAAGTTCAAGCTCTGTTGAACTCTGATCTGCGAAATCACATCACTTGACTTCATGAGACCAATCGAGGATCAAAACATGACCTCTCTAGAAATTTTAAATATGGACCAATCGCTCGCTTTTTTAAATGTCTAACCATCTCGTTTAATCCCGCCCCTTTTCGCAGCGCAGTCTGACAGGATTTTGCACACACAAACTCTATAGTGTGACTGCGGCATAATAGTAAAGATCTGATACTGACCGTTTGAACTGTGTGTGAGGTCGTTCTCCTTCTGCTACACCACTTACCTGCTTCATCTCTCAGCATTTGTTGTTGCATTGCACAAATAAATACCTTTAAAGATTTATTCATCTTCGTCTTCTTTGTGTGGCCGTGACTGTCATCATGGCAAAGATAAATGAAATCAGTTATTAGAAATGAGTTATTAAAACTATTATGTTTAGAAATGTGTTGAGAGAATCTTCTCTCCGTTAAGCAGAAATTGGGGGAAAAATAAACAGGAGGTTTTGTTTTTACTTTGGATTTTTGGTTTTTGGACATTTGTGTAAATGTTTTCTTCGCTGTAGACTGTTTTTCACCTGCCAGCACTGTTAATAAAACACTGTGCACTGAAGTGCTATCGAGTATGCCATCATTTTGTTGTTCCTTCGAACCCAGTTTTCCCTACCAGAATGAGCTGAGGCCCGCTCTGTCACAATAATGAAAAGTAAACAAAAAACCCTTTCAGCACATTCATTAGCTTGCATGCAAGTAAATCAGAAATCTCCCATCATGCACCTGTTCTCATGTCAGTACATCCATTATGCAACATCTAAGTGGTACAGTACTATTTTTCAGATCTAGATTGCTCCAATCATAATCATAATTCTGTTCAAATTAGACGCCTTCATTGATTTTAGTTTTGTTGCTCGTGGCATTGATTAAGAATTAAACACTGTGTTTTTCACATTTCATGGTTTCTTCTTTTAGTACATTCATTTTTTCTGTGTCTCAAGTCTCTTTGAAGGCAGCATGTGACTGTGGGCTGCCTGTAGAGTTTTTGCACCTTCTTTGTGTTCATTAACAGACTGAAAAAAAGCTGAAGAGAAGGGCAGAAATCAGGAATGCTGAGCCAGTGATTCATTTAAACATGACCGTTATTTGACTTTGTGCACGGGTCAGTGGCCTACACACACACACACACATCCACATGTTTGCTGCTGCAGTCTGTTTGCACAAATGTTATGTAAACAAATAAGATTAAGAGAAACGACACACCCGGGTCACGGCACTAGAAAATGGCCATAATTATTTCCACAGGCTGCTCTAATGATTGTTTGTTTACGCCTGCTGTATGTAAATGTAATCAAGCAGCACATTCATTATTATCAGACTAATGAGACTTACCTCGTTGAAAATGCTTAATTGCATGCAAGGAAACTAAATTTTCAGATAGTTAATTAGAGAAGTGCTAATTAGAGAACATCACGTGTTGCTGATTTTACTCATAAAGGTTTTTTAAATAATGTTTTTAGTGAATGTTTAGTTTTTCAGATATTTAATGATTTAATTACAGCACTTTTAATTTATATTACTTACAATTTTTAGTTTTTCTAGTGTTGTGTTGTTGTATTTAATTTTTTCTGTTGTAAAATTGTATGCTTTATAGTATTATTTTTGTTGTACATTGTATGTTTTGTTGTTCGCCTAATTCTTTAGAGAAATAATAGTTAAACTGTGTTATTTTAGTATTGTTTACACTTTATGAAAGTATTTAAAATTATTTGAACAAATAAGAGAAATGACAAACCCGGGTCACGGCACCAGAAATTGGTTAATAGTTGTTTTCACAGGCTGTCCTAATGATTGTTTGTTTACGCCTGCTGTATGTGAACATAATCAAGCAGCACATTTATTATTAATGTAACGAGACTTACCTCATTGAAAATGCTTAATGACATGTGAGCAGGGCTTAATTTGTGCCGGAACACGCCGGATCCGGCACCTCTGAAATCAGATCTGGCACCTCATTTTACCAATCCCCCTATTCAACCGCCCTCCTCCCCCATCCGCTGTTCACTTTCACTTTCTTCCGCGACTCCCCAACCCTCTTCACTTTCGTCCGCATCACCCCCGCCCCGCTCTTCACTTTCGTCCGTGATATCCCTCCGCCATACACCACCCCAGTAAACAGAAATGGAGCACGTTAATGCCGATAACAGCCCACTACTAATCTAGATATGTTTATGCACAAATACATCAGTAGGCCATTTGTAACTGAAAAACGTAAGCCTTTGGACTTTAAATTGGCCATATATTAGTTGCCAAATTTTTTTTAAGTTTCTTGTCAATAGCTGTGACGTCCCTCATCTCATTTTTTGGTTTTGGTTGTTTATTATGTTGTTGAGCTCCCCATCTCTAGTTATTTTAAATTGCTTGATAGTTATGTTGTGGTAATAAATAATTTAGCTGGAGCACTTTGGTCGTTGTTTATTTATGTTACGCTGTCTTTGGTTCACAAGTCGTATTTAAATTAGGGACCGTAACATTGGGTGTGTGTCAATTTCATTTGCCTTGCGCTCAAAAAATGCTCTGGGCTTGTTGCGGTATTGGGGATGAATTGTCTGCAAATGTCTTATTAATATGGATGGCCTCATGCATTTATTAGCAAGAACTTCAGGTAACTATCTTGGTATTTCCTTCAGTTCTTGTGTCCTGTATTACCAGCGCTGCGACCCGAAATGTTTGAGCTTCCTCACCTGGGTCCAGTATTTAGTAATGACAAATTTGTCCTTTTTTTTTTGGTCAGCCATGGGATAGAATGAGCTATGGCAACATGATCGTTGTCCTAATTGTCCACTGCTTAAAAATGTTTAAAATAGGACACAACCCCTCACAGAGTTTGGTGAGGCCCCCTTGTGAGCTGAAACCCCCCTGTTGGGAACCGCTGGCGCATGTGTTTGGACTTGTTTGGGAAACCGGAGCACCCGGAGGAAACCCACACCAACACGGGGAGAACATGCAAACACCAACTGACCAAGCCGGAACTCGAACCAGCGACCTTCTTGACACAGACCGTGATGCGCGCCATCCATTTTAAATTTTATTTAATGGTATATTTCTTTAGCTATTGCATGCTTTTTAAAAATATTACTCCGCTTTTATGCAGTTGCTAAATTCACTGGACAGGTTGCACAAGCTGGATTCACTGGTCACATACACTAGTAGCACACTGAGGACATCTGCTGGTCCCCGGGGGTAATGCCAAACTGAAAGCATTAACTAAAAATATGTAAACAGATCATTATTGCTCATCACTGTGGACGCAAATATATTGATTGTTATATTTCTAGTTATAGTGCTCAGTGTAAATGACCTCAAGAGTGACTGAATGGAAACCACAGACATTTCAGACATGTTTAAACCGCATAAAGAGGAGCTTTAAAATGATATAAGAGTTAGATGTTAAATGTGTGTAGTGTGTTATGAAATGTAGAGTCTGAAATGTCTTTGTGATGCTGTGCTGCAGTGTCCTCTGGGTAACGTGTTCAAGCACATGTGAGTCTCGCACTGGTTTTGATGCTGTAAAGCTTTAAACACAGAGCGCAGGTTCATCGCCTCGGCCTTACATTCCAGCTCATTTATTATCATGAATGACTGCAGGCCCATTCACCTGCTACACACACACACACACACACACACACACACACACACACACACACACACACACACACACTCACATACAGTATACACACACTCAGACACATACTCACTTACAGACACACTTTTACACACAAACACAAACTCACACACACTCATGCACACACTCATTCACGCACGCACAAACTCAGACACTCATGCACAGACACTCACTCACACATACACACTCGCACACAGACACACTCACACACATACTCACACCCACTACCTATACCTTGTTACCTATACCTGAGGAGACCTTTGGTTAATATAATGTGATGAGTACCAGGACCACACACACACACACACCTAAAACCATAACTCTGTGAAAATCACCTGAAAACCCACACATACATTGTAAACACACACACTTATAACTCTGTGAAGATTACACATGAACACACACACACACACACGTACATAGAAATCTGTGAACATCATAGAAGAACACACACACACACACACACACACACACCTGCCCCCAACTGTTTCAACCCAACACGCACAACAAATGAATCTTCTGCACTAATTAACCCAGAGCTGCAGAGGCCAGAACACAACAGCTGCTCGTTACACAAGTACAGCACACACACACACACACACACACAGCATAAATATAAAACCACACACGCACATGCTATCTGAAATATTTAAGAGTTTACATTGTTTTCTCATTAGCATAATAGTACCATCTGACCAATCAGAGCAGAGTAAAGCCGTCTGACCAATCAGAGCACAACATGGCTATCTATCTGACCAATCAGAGAAGAACAGGGCCATCTGACAAATCAAAGAAGAGTATAGAGTCATCTGACCAATAAAAGCAGAGTAGAGCAGTCTGACCAATCAGAGCAGAACATAGCTATCTATTTGACCAATCAGAGAAGAACAGGGCCATCTGACCATTTAAAGAAGAGTATAGAGGCATCTGACCAATCAGCGAAGACTAGAGCCCTCTGACCAATCAGAGCAGAGTAGATTCATCTGACCAATCAGAGCAGAGTCATCTGACCAATCAGAGCAGAACATGGATATCTATCTGACTAATCAGAGAATAATAGGGCAATCTGACCAATTAAAAAAATAGGGTAGAGGCATCTGACCAATCAGAGAAGACTAGAGCCATCTGACCAATCAGAGCAGAGTCATCTGACCAATCAGAGCAAAGTAGAGTCATCTGACCAATCAGAGCAGAACATGGATGTCTATCTGACTAATCAGAGAAGAACAGGACCATCTAACCAATTAGAGCAGAGCAGAGTAGATCTTTTTGACCAGTCAGAGCAGAACATGGCTATCTATCTGACCAATCTGGGAAGAACAGGGCCATCTGACCAATCAAAGAAGAGTATAGAGTCATCTGACCAATCAGAGTAAAGTCATCTGACCAATCAGAGCAGAACATGGCTATATGTCTGACTAATCAGAGAAGAACAGGGCCATCTGACCAATCAGAGAAAACTAGAGCTCTCTGACCAATCAGAGCAGAGTCATCTGACTAATCAGAGAAGAAGAGGGCCATCTGACCAATCAGGGTAGAGCAGAGTTGAGCTTTCGGACCAATGAGAGCAGAACATGGCTATATATCTGACAAATTAGAGCAGAGTAGAGTCATCTGACCAATCAGAGCAAAGTAGAGTCATCTGACCAACTAGAGTTGAGCTTTCGGACCAATGAGAGCAGAACATGGCTATATATCTGACAAATTAAAGCAGAGTAGACTCATCTGACCAATCAGAGCAAAGTAGAGTCATCTGACCAATCTGCCTGACCATCTGACAGAGTCACCAAACCAAACATGGATATCTATCTGACTAATCAGAGAAGAACAGGGCCATCTGATCAATCAGAGCAGAGTAGTTTTCCCACCATCAGAGCAGAATATGGCTATCTATCTGACCAATCTGAGCAGATCAGGGCCATCTGACCAATCAGAGCGATCTGACCAATCATGGCTATCTGTCTGACCAATCAGAGAAGAACAGGGTCATCGGACCAATTAGAGCAGAGTCATCTGACCAATCAGAGCAGAACATGGCTATCTATCTGACCAGTCAGAGCAGAGTAGAGTCATCTGACCAATCATCGGACCAATCAGAGCAGAGTCATCTGACCAATTAGAGCAGAACATGGCTATCTATCTGACCAGTCAGAGCAGAGTAGAGTCATCTGACCAATCAGAGCAATCTGACAAATCATGGCTATCTGTCTGACCAATCAGAGAAGAACAGGGCCATCTGACCAATCAGAGCAGGGTCATCTGACCAATTAGTGCAAAGCAGATTAAAGCTTTCTGAGATCAGCTATCAGAGCGGAACATGGCTATATATCTGACCAATCAGAGCAAAGTCATTTGTCATTTGACCAATCAGAGCAGAACATGACTATCTGACCAATTTGAGAAGGACAGGGCCATTTGACCAATTAAAGCAGAGTAGAGCTTTCTGACCAATCAGAGCAGAACATGACTATTTGACCAATTTGAGAAGGACAGGGCCATTTGACATATTAAAGCAGAGTAGAGCTTTCTGACCAATCAGAGCAGAACATGGCTATATATCTGACCAATCAAAGTAGAGCCATCTGACCAAACACAGCAGAAAAAGGAACTATCTATCTGACTAATGAGAGAAGAACTGAGCCATTTGACCAATCAGAGAAGAGTATGACCATAAAGGTGTGTTAATCATTTCTTTAGACTCATACTTGTATTGCAAATAGTACAGATGCATGTTAATCTCCACATTGATGTGGTGTCGTTTTGTATGATCTGCACGGGGCACATCTAGATATTGTTTGTGATATTTGTCATAGTGTGTGTGTCGTGTCATGCTCAGTTCTTCATCCTGCTGTAAGATGAGGATTTCCAGCATATGTGGAGCTTATAGTAAAGACACATGCTCTCAAACACTGGATCAGATCACGCTCTCTTCACCACCACTGCCTGTGTGTGTGTGTGTGCTGTAATCTTCAGCGTTCAGACGCAGATTAAGACATACAGCAGCTGTACATCTGTGTGTGTGTGTGTGTGTGTGTGTGTGTGTGTACAGGTTCAGCGTTTCTCTGATAAATCCTCTGAGCTTTGTTCTTTTGCAAGTTCAGCTCATGTAAGCACTTTTTCCTATTAAAACCATTCAGAGTTTCTTCTTTGCAGTCATTCACACAGAACTTTGCGTGTGAAAATACAAGACGCAGCACTTAGTAATGTGTTCTTTTTAAAGAGCCTCCTCTATCATGATGCCGTCAAATAGAACAGTTGTCACGGCAACTTGCTACTGTAAACAAAAGCTTGAGTCCTGGGTAAACACCGCCTTTGAGTCCTTCTGATTGGTCCACAGCTTTGGAACTGATATTGATGAGTGGTGCTGTAACACTTGATATGTCAACTATAAAACTAAAGCAGAGTAATGGTCACACACACATACATAGAAAACCATGGTAAAGTAGAGTATTTGAATGTGAACTAACATTCTTGAATGAGTCTAACATTCAATCATTTTTTGTGTTTTGTCCATTTTGTGTTGTCACTGTGATTTTTAATCAATTACACCTGTCCAACTGCTCGTTAAAGCAAATTTCTAATCAGCCAATCACATGGCAGCAACTCAATGCATTTAGGCATGTAGACATGGTCATGATGATCTGCTGCAGTTCAAACTGAGCATCAGAATGAGGAAGGAAGGGGATTTAAGTGACTTTGAATGTGACATGGTTGTTGGTGCCAGACGGGCTGCTCTGAGTATTTCAGAAACTGCTGATCTACTGAGGTTTTCATACACAGCCATCTCTAGGGTTTACAGAGAATGGTCCGACAAAGAGGAAATATCCAGTGAGCGGCAGTTCTGTGGGCGCAAATGCCTTGTTAATGCCAGAGGTCAGAGGAGAATGGCCAGACTGGTTCCAGCTGATAGAAAGACAACAGTAAATAAGCACTCGTTACAACCGAGGAAGAAGAGCATCTCTGAACACACAACACGTCCAACCTTGAGGGGGATGGGCTACAGCAGCAGAAGACCACACCAGGTGCCACTCCTGTCAACTAAGAACAGGAAACTGAGGCTACAATTCACACAGGCTCACCAAAAC
>CAIGQZ010009203.1:1096253-1109435 GCA_903798205.1 Danio tinwini
ACACACACACACACACACACACACACACAGTGCAGCAGGTCTCTTTAATGTGGCAGATCACAGGAGCTTCTAGTGAGGATCAAAGTGCTGTAAAATGCTTTATTCTGTGTGTGTGTGTGTGTGCGTGTGCGTGTGCGTGTGTGTGTGTGCTGGACATGCTAACACTCACAGCAGAATGTGCTGCTTATTTAAACTCTTCAATAATTGATCATTTCAGGCACATTTACACCTCTCAGCTAAACACTCCAAAGCTCTGCAGTCTGACCGCTCTGCGTCACTGAGGCGTGTTACAGCTCCACAAGGCCAGATGTCGAACGCTTTGCTGTTTTTGTCTCCATGTGTGTGTGTGTGTGTGTGTGTGGATCTGTGTGTGTTTTATCTAATTAGATATCTCTGAATTGTCTGTTTGTTGTTGTTGTTGTGTGTGTGTGTGTGTGTGTGTGTGTGTGTTTGTTCAGGTGATCATCTACCAGAGTGGTCAGGTGTTCAGTTTAGCCAATCACATGAACGGGCGGGTGGGTTTCGTGTCCACCATGCCCAGCACAAGTGCCTCCATCTTCATCAATAACACTCAGCTGTCGGACACCGGAACGTACCAGTGCCTGGTCAACAACCTGCCGGACCGCGGAGGACGCAATATAGGAGTGATCGGCCTGACAGTGCTCGGTGAGTGACTTCACTCTGCTCTATGTGCTGTTTCTGCTTCATACTGTGCCTGTTATAGGAGGACGTTTGGGATGACGCACACTAAACACTTACACAAATATATGTTTGCTCATACAGTACTGTGCAGAAGTTTTAGGTTTAGATTTTTTGTCTTGTTTCTAGTTCAAATATCTAAACATTCTTAAATCAAGAAACATTTTCTTTGCAGGCAAAACATGTTGTCTTGTTTTCAGAAATAATATGCCAATATTAAGTCAGTTTTTCCTTAAAACAAGCTAAATAATCTGCCAATGGGAAAAGCAAAATAAACTTGTTTTTCCTTTTGACATAAGATTTTTTTGCTTACCCTATTGGCAGATTATTTAGCTTGTTTTAGCCTTTTAAAGTCTAGTGCTATTTTGGGATTTCCGCCTGGATTTTTCCTACCCAAATTAAAAAGCTTCCCAAATCCACATGCAGAGGTGTAAATGCAAAAATTTGGTATCATTTTAAAGAAAACCCTTTGAATTTTCATAAAACACTATTGAAAGTATTTAAAATAGCTGTATCTGTTGTCTGTGTTATCATAAACACCTAAAAAAAGAGGCGCTTTTTGTATAGTTTTTTTATAAACTCACATTTGAAAGTGGACCTTTTAGGTTCTGTGTGGTCTGTGTTGCTGTAAAAATTTTTTGTGGTTACTGCACATGTCTGTAATCATAGGAAAAAAGAAAAATGTCTCCACCATAATCTATGCAAAAGTTATTGTATTCCCACTGATGAGAGGTGCTATACCATTTATTTATGTATTTTCCACCTACTAAATTTTGAAAGTCTTCCATATCCAAATGCATTGCTATAAATGAAAAATTCCAGTGTAATTGAATAGAAAACCCTTACAATTTACAGAAACTGTTGAAACTAATAAATAATATTTGATATGTTTTCTGTTTTATGATGAACCACTTCAACATTGGGCGCTTTGTTATTTTTTGTTTTAAATGCTTTTTTGAAAGGGTGTAGATTATCTATTTAGAGAATTAGACTACTCCAGACAGTTCTGCTTGAAACCAGCAGAGAGCAGCAAACACCAGGAAAAATAATTTGATCTCTATCATGTGATATGACAAAACTATTGCAATTCATCTGAATACTGGGAAAATCACTTTTTGATCATTGATATTAAATAGGACATATTTGCTTCTGCTTAGTTTTAGATGATAATAACTATAGGAACATGAGTTTACTTATTTTATCTCCTTTCCATTTTAGGCATCATAACATTATATCAGAATTAGTCAATGACTATAAGATATGAAAATAAACCAATGTTCAATACTCAGCTCGGTTATTCAGTATACTGTGTATTTAAGTGTAAATAACTTTTGTACAGTAAAATAAAAACTGAAGTGATGCATATGTGCATAAAATATAGCTTCTACACTGAAAAAAATTTTGCAAACTATTGCATAAACTGTTGCAAACTATTTATTTGTGTTGAATTTAAACAAACAAATTAAGTTGAATAAAATTCTACTTAATTTGTTTGTTTAAATTCAGCCCAAATAAATATTTTATACCCACTTAATGTAAAAATATTGAGTAAATCCAAGGAATCATCTCTGCATGATTTTTTTCAGTGTACACTCTCAAACGGAACCACTTATGGGGTGTTGCGCAACCCGGGGCCTTTAAAAATGAAAGAGGAAGTCGATGACATCACAGGACCCGCCACCGGGTCCGCAAAGTTTGACTGGTTTAAGGAAAAACTCACTTAATTTTGAAATATTATATCTGAAAACAAGACAACATGTTTTGCTTGTGTTATAACACCTTTTAGTCTAAGGGAGTGAGGTTGCACATTTAACTGAGGAATTGGTTATGCAAAAACTCAAAAACAAATTGTAATACAAAGTAAGGATGGACAACAAGAATAAATGATTTATTTACAAAACGCGAGGGTGAGTCAGTGAGTGAAGTATTTACAATATATACAAGGTCAAAGACAATAAACAACGAAATGTTAGAAAGACTGGCTATGAGTGGCGCTAAATTAAAGAACCAAACGGTCTTACTAATATTCACAACAAATCCCCTCTAATCTAACCTAATAAACAAAATATATGAAAAGGAAATCTTTAACGTCAATGACGTCCTAAATAATCTACACTGACTAACAATTTAACCAAAAATACACAGGTTGGCGCACACACACTTACCTGGGGCCTGTTTCAGTAATGAGGTTCAACCAACTCGGAGTTTAAACTTGAACTCTGAGTTGATTTACAGAGAGATTGAAAACTCAAAACTCAGTTGGGTCAATCAACTTTGAACAACTCAGAGTTAAGCTCGCACACCGTGACTATTAAAAGGCATTATCAATGGAGCGCAGATATTACAAGTGACCATAGCAACATCTGAAATAAGAGACCAGCATTTCTTTCTCCTGCTGAACTTAATGTGCTCATGCAAAGTTATAGCAAATATGAGCATATATTTAATACAGCAACACCACTGCATCAGCGAAACAGAGACAGTTAGTGTGGGAAAACAAAGCTGCTCAAGTTAATGTGTAATTTTACATTGAATTTAAATATTTAAGTATAATAAAGTCATGTAATGTGTGATGTTTTTAAAAAGGTTTACACACATTTCCACTTTTATACACGTTGATCAGTTTTAATAGATTTAAAAGTGCACTTGTGCCTGTATTAATGATCAAGTGTAGGGGTTGATATGACATTTAGAATATAAGCGGAACTAAAAAATATTTTTTTAAAGAATAATAATCCCATTAATCTCGTTACAGTACATGTCACAGGTCAGTGAATTTTAGCTAATTAATCATTAAAAAAGGACAAGCCGTTCTAGTACGTGACTTTGTTCTTTGTGTGACTGAAATATAGGCAATAGCTGTTTCCATCCAAAAATATTAATTAAATTTATATGCAAAACTGGAATAACGTATAAAAGATGTGGGAATAAAGCAGCATTTCCATCCAATGAATCAAAGACAACAAAATCGTCACTTCCTGATTAACTGATGCCAAATATCAACAATAAAAACTGAATTTACTGCGGTAGAAGAAGCTGCGTCAATCTATTCTTTATTTAACAGGCTAAATGTACTTGCGCCTTAGAAGACAATGTTGACACAATGAACACGTGGTGGCGTTTGAAGCCATGAGACGCGGAGAACAGACGCTCTTGACACGCTCCAGAGGTAATTAATAATATACACTAATACTGAAATGGTTGAGGCGTTTTAGAATGACCAAAACAACATTTCAGATGTGCTCAGCCTGCTGGTGTGTCTATTCACACACAATTTCATCATCATCATCATCTCTTATAGCAAACCTTTTTTTAATACACATACTGGAATTTGTTCACTAAAATCGTTTTCATCGCAGTTTATGAGCATCTTTTCTTATCGAATAAAAGTTTATCCTACTCAGTTATGTGCATCATGATGTTTTCATCAATCGTTTTTATGCGCATATTCAAAATCAGCATTAAAAAAGGTGTGTGGAAACGTAAGGCTAAGGCGAGAAATACCACTTCGCCTTTAAAAAAGTGGAGGAGACCGACATAAACTGAGTTTAGAGAATAAACCCTGCTCCTGACCAGGCTAGGTTCACAGAGTAAGTGACTACGATAACTGACTCTGAGCTAAAGTTACCTCTCTTTCAGAAACAGGCTTGACTTACCCTGCTTTCTCCAGTCTGACAAATCTGTTATTTTGAAATGGAAAACCCAGAGTTTCTCTCATTTCAGGGTTAAATACTCTGTTTTCACTTAACCTCCTTTCTGAAATAGGTCCCTGGTGTATCTAGACAAATGTTAATCTACGTGCTGATATGTATGTCACGTGACAGACTTACCTACCAGTCTTTCTAAACTAACGAGGAAACATGAGGATAGGGAAGATATGGTGACACAAAGGTAAGACAGACAGTAACAAACTTGAACAACAATAACAAAGTGTAAATCAAATGAAGACAAACAATACTGATAAACAGGGATAACAAACTATCACGCAAACCAATATACAGAGATCAAAAGCATCAAACAGTGAGTCAGAGAATCTGCTCCTGAACTAAAAGACTGAAAACATTTTAAAGGCCAGGTGGCATGCAGGGATTGGCTGGAACTTGGGCAGAGTTGTGGAGTGGCAACCAATCAGGTAGCAAGAGAGATGGGATTAAGCCAAAGTCACACTAGATTTTGAGCTTACGAAATTCTGTCGTACAGCGCTGCGAAAAGGGGCGGGGTTCAACAAGATGAATAGACATTAAAAAAAGCGAGCAGTTGCTCCATGTTTTATATTTCTGTTCAGAGAGATCATGGTTTGATCCTGGATTGGTCTCACACAGTCAAGTGATGCCATTTCGCAGGTCAGAGTTCACCAAGCTTGAACTTTGCACTGTAGCAACCTGCGAAACTCTGACGCATGACCCTGCATTTCCGGTCTGACGCATTCGCATGCGTATGAATGGAAGTCTATGGGGAGAAAAGCCCAGTGTGACCGCGGCTTTAGTTGCAGCAAGAACAAGTGAAACAGCCATTCAAAGCCGGGAGTAGGCGGAGCAAGAAGAAGTGGACTGGGTGACAGACAGAAACACATGATGAGACACAAAAAATAAACAATAAAATAGCCAAATAAGTACTGGCATGTAACTCTAGAAAATTCGTCTTGATTTAAGAATTTTTAGATATTTGGACTGAAAACAAGACAAAAAATCTACGTAAGAAAAGCATTTTTTTGCACTGTGGGGCTCTATTTTAATGATCTAGACACAAAGTCTAAAGCTCATGGCACAAAAGCATTAGGTGCATGTCTGAATCCACTTTTGCTATTCACCTTCGCGGATGATTGGGCGCAGCCATTTGATTCTTTTTGGCTCGAGACTTCTGGTCTCATTCACGTCCATTCATTTTAGACGTTAAAGACAGCTCGTTCTGCTGCTTGATGTTGCAAACTGATATTTTCTCATTATTTTATACTACTTTATATAGTATAGTCTGTATAGTCATGCAAACACTTGTTTGTAGAGCAAGTAGTTAGACCGTTTTCTGCCGTTTATTATTCCTAGTCATTTCTCCCATAGGCAACTGAATCGCAAGTTCTAAAACAATCGCAAAAACGAGCGCACTTCTGCATTTCGGAATAAGGTCAATTGTAAGGATGGATAAATCCGCTCTGCGCCCGGTGCATGGTCTAACAGGGTTGTGCTTATTGTCTTAATGAGTTCTGGATGTGTTTTGAGCGTAACCTGCATTAAACCAATCAGAGTCTCGTCTCTCATTCCCTTTAAGAGTCAGTTTATTTAAATTTTATGTAAATTTGCTATTTACATGTCGAACTTAGTAAGTGTAAAAGCTGAACGCTTCACTAGTGAGAAAACAGTTAAACAGAGCATCTGCAGCGCGAGGATAAAGAACGAGCCTCCTCCATTCAGCCTCTTTACTTTCTCTTTACTTTACTCTTTACTCCTTTACTTTGGTGGAGCACTGGTGGAAACTCACTCCACTGAACACATCCATTAGCCCACATATTTAATCTCCTTTGCTAAGCTCAAAGATTTGCTTAAAACTATTTCTAAATTCAGTTCTAATCTCCAGCAAAGGAATAAATGAACAATAATAATGAAGTGTGCTCAAACAACTGAGTTATATCAAACACACGTCCTGTTCTTATGCCCCATATGGTGATGCAGACGTCTCCAAAACCCCACAGCTGGACAAATCTACACTTGTGTTTATTAAAACAAATATAAATCTGCAGATAATCAATAATGCTGATAATATTAATAACATTATACTGATGCAGATCGTCATGAATAAGCTGAAAAAGCCAACCGAGGTGAAGAAGTCATGGAGGCAGTGGTGTTTATATTGATGTAGAAAATCATAATTTCTGTGTCATTTTAATCCTTTAATTGTGTTCATCTGTAAAGATATGTGTGTGTTGCTGATCATCCTGTGTGTATTCAGCAGTGTGTACGCATTTGGACCTGCATAGTTGCATAACTAACACGCTCTGCTGGACTTTAGAGCAGCTTTTAGTTGGTCAATGGTCTGTTTCAGTTCATCAAAACAGCAACGCACCAACAATGCTCCTTAACACACCTCCTTTATAGACCAGCACACCTATGAGTCCACAGAGTGGTGTAAATGGATTTACTATTATAACAACGTGACTCAAAATGTGAAAATTACTGTTGCGCTGGTCTGAAAATAGCAACAAATCGTGGCAAACACATCTTGCGCCTTATTTCACCGGGTGTATGATAGGGCCCAGTGTTATTTTAGCATTTAGAAGTACTATTCATTTATTCATTCATTCATTCATTTTCTTTTCGGCTTAGTCCCTTTATTAATCAGGAGTCGCCACAGCAGAATGAACCGCCAACTTATCCAGCATATGTTTAATGCAGCGGATGCCCTTCCAGTCGCAACCCAACTCTGGAAAGCACCCATACACATTCATTCACACACACACTCATACACACTACGACCAATTTAGTTAATCAATTCCCCTATAGCTCATGTGTTTGGACTGTGGGGGAAAACGGAGCACCCGGAGGAAACCCACGCCAACACGGGGAGAACACTCCACACAGAAATGCCATCTGACCCAGTCCAGGCTTGAACCAGCGACATTCTTGCTGTGAGGCGATTGTACTAGCCGCTGCGCCACTGTGATGCCAGAAGTACTATTATAGTTTATAGCTATATTAATCAAATAGTTAATTAATTATTTGGTCAGTACTTTTGTTATGTGTTTATCAATTTTATTAGTATTTAATACAAAAAAAAATTTGTTAAGGCATCAATTTTATTAAGTTATTTTATTTTATTCACCACATATGTTGTAAAAGTGAATGATAACAGCTGTGAAAGCACATTAAGTATGTAAAACATTTGAAAAGCTCTGCATGTGTGAGGAGTGTGCATGCATGTGCTATAAACACAGTTCCAGTTCACTACATCTGCCCTGTTGGCAAGCTCATGCGGCCTACAAAAGTTTGTCCTTCTGGGACAGAAGAGTGTCAGGCAGATGCACACACTCTTTATTTACAATAACCTGCTACTCTACACTATGAATAATGCTGCTGCTGCTGCAACACATTTATTAAGTGGAATACAAGTAGGGTGGCACGGTGGCTCAGTGGTTAGCACTGTGGCCTCACAGCAAGAAGGTTGCTGGTTCGAGCCTCGTCTGGGTCAGCTGGCATTTCTGTGTGGAGTTTGCATGTTCTCCCCGTGTTGATGTGGGTTTCCTCCGGGTGCTCCGGTTTCACAGTCCAAACACATGCGCTTTAGGAGAATTGATTAACTAAATTGGCTGTAGTGTGTGAGTGTGTGTGAATGAGTGTGTATGGGTGTTTCCCAGTACTGGGTTGCAGCTGGAATGTCATCCGTTGCATAATGCTGTAAAACTAAGCCACCTCTGAAATATAGACTAAGATGAATGAATATATATATGTGCATATTTATAATACTATTACTTTACCTGTGTGTTTATCTGACAGTATTGTTGATCAGCCAATCACAATCAAGCTATACTGGTGTGTTTATTGTGTGTGTTTCAGTTCCTCCGTCCGTCCCGTCGTGTCGTGTTCAGGGCTCTCTGGACGTGGGCAGTGATGTGATGCTGTTGTGTGGCTCGGATGAAGGAATCCCGACGCCCACCTACGCCTGGGAGAAGCTGGAGTCAGTGCCCAAACTGCCCCACAATGCCATGCAAGGTACTAAAGCGCTGGCCGTGGGCATCCCGTTTTGCCCGGCGCTCTCTGGTAAATGTGCCGCTCTTGATTCTGGTGTGGCGTGAGCTGTGCCCGTGCTGATCCTCCGTCAGTGAGTGTGTGTGTGTGTGTGACTGACCCGATCTGTGCACATGCCGCCGCTTTACAATACGGCTACAGGAGTCCACAGACTGACCTTTATTATTATTACAAAACACTGAATTTATTATATACACTGTAAAAAAGTCTGTTAATTATGTGTTTTTTGTTTATTTGCGGTTGTGAATTGCATTATGGGATGTTGATCTCTGCTCTGTCGACATTTAATGTTGAAAATTCAACTCTACAGTTTAGCAAAGTGACTTATTGACATCTTAGTAGATATGAGTGTGTAAAATAACTGGAAATGTGCTGGCAGTTTATTACAAGCTGTTTGTAGCGTAATATACAACACCAACTAGGGCCGGAGTGGGACTCCTTTTCAGCCCTGGAGTTTCAAGCCTTAGACCGGCCCCTCTCAGTTCAGGACTGACTGTATTAAAATAACGTCATTTCCAATTCAGTTTCTAATGACACTATCACGCCTTTTTCAAGGACACAGCTGCTTTAGAACTTCAAAGGTTTTTCATAAATATGAGAATATTAAAGGGGAGCTAAATCTCCAACACTATTCTTTAAAACATCATCCTGTCCTGCAATATCTGAATATATATTCTGTGCAAAATTCTTTATAGATATCTAGTCCTTTGTAATGGTGGTCACACTAAAAATACAAATACACCTACATAAGAAACCCAAACAGTATTATATGTCTTAACACACACAAAAAAAAAAGTTACTCAGGTGAGGTTCGAACTTGGGTCGGCAGCATAGCCGGAGCGTGTGTAAGGCTGGGGAAGGCTTAGACTCCCCCTGGCCACAGACCACGTAGATAGCAGCAAAGAAAAATGCATTGAAAACATGTAACAGGTGTAAAGCGGAATATGAATGTAATTTAATGTTGATGATTAACAGAACACTTTAGCTATTGTAAGTTTGTCAATCAAACAAAAATGGAACTGTCCAACTCCGCACTTTGCACTGATGAGTGCTGTTCATTACTGGAGTTCGCAGCAGCTCTGAAAACCAAACCAAACGTGCTGGCCAGCGGACTATTTTGATTTGACGGTCAGAACATAAGTAATAAAATGACAAATGAGTATTGCGAGAGAGGTATAATAATATATTACACTGACACCCAACCCCTCCCCTTCCGGTCCTCACTTTCATCCGCAAACCGGTCACTTTCTTTTTCACTTTCGGGATGAGGGCAATGTGATCGCCGTTTGCCTAGAGCGCCAGTTCAACTTGCTCCGGCCCTGGTCTAGCCTATAGTGTAGTAATCTTGGTTAGGCAATCGTTTGGAGTTTTCCATTTCAAAGGTCAAATATTTAATGCTGAATTACAAGTTCGGTTTTCGATTGTCCTCATGAAAAAGAGAATGATTTCAGATTCTTGACACATTTTTGCAATTTAACAACAACAACATCAACACTTATAATGCCAAGTCTAAAAGAAGGATTTTGCTGCATAAGGTAGGACAGTGGCTAATATTTATATTGACTACCATGCCAAAACCATGCTACCAGTATAATAATATATAATACTAGAATTGTACATTTCCTAAAGAAAATGTGAATGGGGTTTGCGTGGCAAATCGATGGGGTACAATGCATTTTAATCGGTTGCTAGGGTGTTCCATGTACCATGCTACCAGTATAATAATATATAATATAATATATACAATTTATATTATTATTTTTATTATTATTATATACACTACCGGGCAAAAGTTTGGGGTCAGTAGGAATTTTAAATGTTTTAAAATAAGTTTCTCCTGCTCACCAAAGCTGCATTTATTAAATCAAAAATACCGCAAAAAATTGTAAAATTGTGAAATGTTATTGCACTATAAAATAACTGTTTAAAATTAGTTTATCATTTAAGTTAATAATTTATTCCAGGGATTTTAATGATTGATGATGAATTTTCAGCTTTATTACTTCGTTCTTCAGCGTTACACAATCCTTCAGAAATCACTTTAACATTAATTATTATTATTATTATTATTATTATTTTTATTATTAATGGTAATAGTAATAAAAAAACAAAACATAATAATTTCCTTAAAAAATGCATACAGTAACTAATAAACAAATATTTAATTAAGTATTTAACATTATTTTATATTTAATAAATGTCGACTTGATGAACTGAATAATTTTAATTAAATTATTAAATAAAATTAATATAAAAAAAATCATTGGATAGAGTGTAGATCAGTGGATAAGTTTAATAAAATAATTTAATGTGCGTGTTGAATAGACGTTTGTTGATAGGTGGTGCTTTTGTTAAAACCTCTTCTTGGTCGGTCACAAATCTTTTTAAATGCATTAAAAGGGCAGCGCATATTAGCCTTACCCTGGAGTTTGTCCACCCATGCTGACCCCTGGACCACAATGGTGCTGTTATGCTGGTGCATTTGGAATAAAAAATAAGTATTGCACTGTTATCTGCAAGACTGTTTTAACCACAGTTTTACTTTCTATTGCTGGCTTAATCTTTTTCTCCCCTTTTTAGAGTTCTGATCAAGTTATGTCAGATTTATTAATGTAGTGAATCATCTGATTTTTTACTGAGCAGGTGTAATATTCATTAATATTAATTATTCAAATTCTTATATTCACTAAGGTGCTGCTGTTTGGGTTCGAATGATAGTTACGTCATCATTAACCTGCAGGCTGCATTTTACTCACGGGCCTGCGAGAAATGAAATAAAAAGAGCGGAGCTGCGGCAAAATAATTAATAAAAAGAGTGAGGCTATGGTCAAATAAATAAATAAATGAAAAAAGTGTGACTGCTGAGACTGTAAGCAGCTAGGGACACTGGCCCTCGCTGCCAAAAAAACGGACCCGCCCACCGGGAATTATCCCGGTCCTCCCGATTAGCAAATCCGGGCCTGACACCAACCCAGACAATATAGCACTGCAAACTATTACAAATGTTCAGAAACGCCACTTTTCATGATTAAAAGATGTTGGAGGAAAGATCAAGCTCCCATAATGCAAGCAGAAATAAATGGGGAAAAATAAAAACATACATCACAAAATACAGTAATCTGCTAATTTACGGATATTGTTTTACAGTGTATGTAAAAGACAGGTTCTTCTTCACTACACTGTAAAAAACAAACCCAGGTTGCCTTCAATTTTTAAGATGAATCTAATTAAACTTATGAGTCCATTTAACTTATATTATGTCAAACTGACTTAAACAGCTTGCATAACTTATAAATTAAGAACATAATTAACTTTAATAAGTTACAATGAACTAAAAACATATGCTCTCATAACTAGTTATTAATATAATTTTTTAGAGTGTACGCTTAATGAATCACTTCTAGAAATGATTTTATGATGATACAGGGTTGTTGTAGTTAAAACCATCATTTTAATAATAATAAGCTTATTTATAGTCATTTTATGTGCACACAATTGTAATTATTTAAAATATTTAAATAATTAAATTAATAAAAAACTAATAATTGTAATAAATAATTTTTGAAATAAAGCCATGTTTGAAATAGTTACTTTAAATTTTGTTTTTATTTTTGTTAAATTTTTGTCGTTTTGTAATTGTTTTTTTTTTATTTATATCTATTTTTAAATATAAAGATATATATATATATATATATAAACAAACATATAATATATATAAATAAAAGTCCAAACACTGAAGAGCAAATCTATCGGTACTGGTTGGAGTTGAGGACCACTGTCTTACAGTATCCTAAAGTATCAGTTTTTTAAATTATAATAACTATAATGAACGTTAATAATATAATAAAAGTGTAATGAAAGTTCATAATAAATAAACAAACTATAAAGAGCTCATATTTAAGCTTTTGTTTTTATATTAATCAATGAACTTGTTTGTTTATTATTTAGTTATTTATTCAGTACTTTTGTAATGTGCTTATATTTTTCATATTGTAAGCACTATTAATATACAATATAAAATTTATAATATTTGAGTGATTTTAAAAGAACACATTTAATTTAAATATTGGTTAAAATAACAGCTTAGGGATAATAGAAGAGTTTGATGTGATGTGGATTCACCTGATTTGTTGACAAATGGGTTGCAGATCCATTCCTTGGCAGTTTGTGGGTCCTTCACTGGGCCTTTTCCCCTTCACAAGGAAACTTTCCAAAGACGTCTGTTTCTTACTCATTTTGCTGCTTGTGGGTTAAATTTGGGTTCTCAAGTGAAGAATACGGTCATTTTTCAAAATAAAAGATCATTCAGACTCATTTGATAAATGAAACGGAAATAATAAATGATTTCTTGTGCGGCCCGATATTAATTGATTCAATCAAGTCAGCTCATGTTTATTTCTCTAGCGCTTTTACAATGTAGATTGTGTCAAAGCAGCTTAACATAAAAGATTAGAGTGAACTGAAACTGTGTCAGTCCAGTGGTCAAAGTTGAAGTTCAGTTTAGTTCAGTTCAGTCTGGTTTAATATTCACTGCTGAAAGTCCAAACACCAAAGTGCAAATCTATCGGTACTGGTTGGAGTTGAGGACCACTGTCTTAAAGTATCCTTAAGTATCTGTTTTTTAACTATAATAACTATAATAAACGTTAATAATATAATAAACGTTTAATGAAAGTTTATAATAAATAAACAAACTATTAGTTTTAGTGTTAGTTTAGCTTTTAGTTTATTATTATAGTTGTTTTAT
>CAIGQZ010009203.1:1175970-1188441 GCA_903798205.1 Danio tinwini
TCTGTCTGTCTGTCTGTCTGTCTGTCTGTCTGTCTGTCTGTCTGTCTGTCTGTCTGTCTGTCTGTCTAACTATCTATCTATTCCATCCATCCATCCATGTATCTTTACATTTGTTCATTGATCTGTCTGTTTTTCGGTGTGTTTATCTATCTATCTTGCATCTGTACATCATGGCAATATCCCAAATCCAAATGGAAAGTAGGTTCATAATGTCAGAAATAGAAAATGACTACTTTGAATTGTAATAATATTTGAAATTCTACAAATTTTGACGACCTTTTTGATCAAATAAATGCAGTCCTGCTGACTTAAAAAGAAAAAAAAGTTATTTGAACATTCGACCGGGAGTGTATAATTATGACAAATCAGGCCTCAAAATTGCAACCGTTTTGGTCGCATATGCGCCCGAAATTTTATCTATGCGACCTCAAAATATATTTGAGAATATTTGTGCGAGTGCAGAAACCATTGCCGTGCAACCAGTTTTCATTGCAAAATGTTTACTGCATGTGCGAATTTAGGAGACATTCACGCAGAATGCATCTTTGCACCAAAAAACGACAAATGCAGCGCTCAGGAAACAGTTGACATGTCTACTTGCTGTAGTGAACAAATCCCGCAATGCTTGCCCCGCCTTCAAGCTCTTCTTATTGGCCCACTGCTCTAGAACAGAACGCAAATGGATTGGTTAATATCAGCTGTCAATCACTAAGTTCAGATGACAGAGAGCTACAGCTGCAAAAACATAAAGGTCTGATTACGAGAGAATGAAAATAACACTGACAGATTTAGTTTTAGAAAGCATCTAAAGTTACTAATAATGGCACATCTTATTAGTATTCATGTGCTGAATGTTAATCCACCATTTACACTTGCACAAGAGTGGATAAAAGACTTCCAGTGGCTTCAAGTCCACTATGAAAATAACTAAAACCATTCACCGTAAAGCCGGTGGGATGGAGTTTTCAGGTAACAGCGTTTGCCACATCTACACATTTTAGGCACAAGATGTTCTAACGTTATTTAATCCTTCATTTAATCGTCATGATGCTGTCAGTCGTGCGACTGACACTGCGTTCACCATCACTAAAGAGCATGCATTCACTGAGATTAAACTAATATTGCAGCTCATGAAAACACAGTTATTGCTATTAAGATGATGTATGCAAATAATAAGTTATATGTTAATATCATCTGTGCACTATCAGGCACCACCTGTTAGAGCAGCTCAGTTATTATTGTTAATTCAGTTCATCTCATTCACGTCAAGCAGTGTGTGCAGGACCGATGGGCGCATGCAGACTTTTTTTATTTATTATTTTTGATTAGTGTTGATATCAAATGCAAAAAATCTGCTAATATCAAACTTATAGTAACAGTGCTCATAATTGTTGGTGGGTGCGATTAAATTTTGTCTGGTGCGCCTAAATCTTTGACGTTAGGAGCATGGGTGCTACCAAGAAAAAAGGTTAATTTCGACCCCTGCAAATCATCAGCATTTCATGAAAACAGACAAGAAAAGCTAAAACAAGAATCGTTTCTATTGTAATAAGTTTATATCTAATTAATATCTTACCAACTGAACCAAAGAATCCCTCTGAATCCCTCATTTCTTCATTCATTCGGGCCATTCTCAACCTGAAACAAACACATTACTAGGATTTAGAACATGTATTTTGACATGCTTGTATATTTCTAATGGCTCATTTCCATTGAGTGGTACGGTACGGTTCGGTTCGTTTCCACTGTCAAAAGCGTACCGAACCGAACTGTACCGTACCACTTTTTCGGCACCCTTTCAAAAGGGTACCAAAGACGAGAAAGGGAACCAAAAGGTGGAGCTACACGCGCAGCTGAACGCTGATTGGTTTACAGAGATACGTCACGATCTCATGGAGCTAGCCAGAATCAAAACAATGGAGCCGCCATGTTTTTAAATGCACAGCCGAGACAACTATATGCATATAATAACGAGTAATGGATGACCCGGGCTCAAAACAAACCTTGTCGTTGTCTTGATGAGCAGCCACAAAGCCAAGAATCTGCCGTGTCCTGTTGTTGTTTTACTAGCCGTCTAAAAGTCTAAAAGTGCGAGCGGTTTTTCGCTTTCTCCAGGGAGCTCGCGATCGTGTCTAGATTTGATATAACGAACTTCTTGAGCTGATGATAATAACGTTTGTGATTAATGAAGCGTCTTCGACATCTGATCCATTCAGAAAGAAAAGGACAAACGTGAGAGTGAAGCGCGGAAAAAAGGAGAAGCCCGACAAAACACAGGAGCAAATAGTTTCAGCAACCTAAACAATCTGCCATAAACAAATGATGAACAAACTGCCATGTTTATCATCACCTTTTGGACTATTATGAACTTGGAATGACTCTCTAACAGAGGCTACATGAGCTTCTCATATAATGTGAACGACCTGTACAGCTTTAGTGTAGACATTTATTCGAGCGAGAATGACGTCGACTGAAACTCTCTGTAGTACACCACGCCCACCAAAAGGGTACCCTTTGTAGTGGAAACGCAAGCTTGATAAAGGTGACCCGTACCGACCCGAACCGTACCGTACTGTACCACTCAGTGGAAACGAGCCATAAGGTGTGCGATACAATGCCAGGGTATATGCAGGAATTCTAAAGGTAACTTCAACACCTTTTTTTAGACTTTTTAAAGACCTTCCCAGAATATTTTAAGACCTCGTCGCCACTTCAAGTTCTTATCCGTATCAAACCTTTAACTTAATAAACGGTTGTTAATACAGAGTTGTAGTTAAATAAATCAATGGAGCACAACCGTGCAGCAGAACTCAGATAAGCTCGGAAGAATAAATTATGTGGTTGTTTTCAGCGACAGGCTTCAGCCTCTGTTTAAACTACATGTGGAGAGCATTCGCATCACCTTCCTGCGTTTGTCACAAATTGCGTGACATCACCCGGACGGAGGAGCATGGCCTGACGCACCCCGGCTCGAACCAATCGCGTGGATCGAGCACACTGTTGTTAATATTAGGAGGAAAATAAATATATTTATGCTATATATATATATATTTATTTTTGGAGTCAAACACTTTGGACAATGTTGAACAAAATTTAAGACCTCATAAAAACGCGATTAAGACCTTTTAATACATTTTAAGAACCTTAATTTTCTCATAATTGATTAATCAACTTTTAATACTTTTTAAGACCCTGCGGACACCCTGAATACACACAAAGATGAAAATTAGACTATAAGACTATTTGATGATAATGAAAGCTGAATGCATGATTCAGAAGGTGGAGACAGTCAAAAATAATTCTACTGTAGTGGGAGTCTTCAATTTCCACAAAGTGTCACTAAATACACATACAAACATTGTTTTTAGAGGAAACTTTGTTAAATCCGTTATTCCCACCCTCTCTTATAGATTCAGCAGTGCAATTATGGTCTAGGAAGGAGTTAAGTGAGTTAAGGACCTCTTTAAAGATGGCATATATATCTCATTTCAACAGTTAAGAACAGACTTTAAGATTCCCCAGTCTAATTTTTTTAGATACCTTCATACCTAGTGTTGTTAAAAAACACAACTCTCCTTCACTGAACCAACCAGAAGCATGCTGGATATTGGTAAATATGGACCCATATCAAAGGGGCATGATATTCAAGTTATATGAAGTGATCCAAAGAACTGCCTCCCCATCCCTAAATCGTATAAAGCAAAAATGGGAAGACGAACTGGGACTTGAAATATCAGATACAGCCTGGCAATATGCCATAGAACTGGTACACTCATCTTCTGTATGTATTAGACATGGGCTGCGTCCGAAACCGCCTACTACTCAGTAGGTACTGCATTTGAATTTAAACGTACTGCTCGGTCGTTAGAAAAGTGCGTTCTATACAGTATGAATGTGAGAAGTATGAATGGAATTCGGACGTACTACATCCATCATTTTGTCATGGTCACGTAACCTACCATCGTCAGTAGCGTCGCTTCACTCCCATTCATGAATTCTCTCGCGGGGCGTCATCGGATAGCGCAGCGTGCATGGGTTGCACACTTCAGAATCTTGCCGGAAGTAGTAAGTCATTTGGGTACTTCTCAGATACTGATTTTCGAATTCTATGAATTCAGACACTACTCGGCTCGCATACTGATTTTAACGCACTATATAGTATGGAAGTATGCGGTTTTGGACGCAACAACGGTCTTCTTTAGTTTAAGGTGCTTCATAGGCTTCACCTATCTAGGAGCAAGCTGGCAAAAATGTATCCAGGGTCAGATTCATCTTGCCCCAGATGTGGTTTGGAGCCAGCAGATCTGAGTCAAATGTTCTGGGAATGCCCTAGATTACATACATTCTGGACAGATATTTTAGATCATTTTCATCTATATGTAAGAAAGATATGCATCCTAATCCTTTGACATCAATTTTTGGTACAGTGCCAGAAGAAATGTACCTGTCAGCTAATCATGTAGAAATCATTGCCTTTTCTTCTTTATTGGCCAGACGCCTGATTCTTCTCAGGTGGAAAAAAACAAACCCGTTATCCCACACACATTGGATATTAGAAGTGTTATCACATCTTAAACTCCAGCACCTTACGTACACCCTCTGAGGCTCTACAAAAAAGTTTCATGAGGTTTGGCAGCCTTTCCTATCCTACATTGAATGCTCAGGGGTTATTATATCCTAAGTGAGAGCTTATTTCTAATTTCCTAATTTGTTCTTTCTGCTTGTATTTATTTAAAAATTATTTATATGTTTTTCTCTTTCTCCCTTTTTCTTTATGGGCTGTGAGTATGTCTGTAGCTATGCACCATGTTAATGTGTTGTTTAATATGTGTGTTGTGGAAAAATTTAAGACTTTTGAAAAATCTATAAAAAATATTTGAATAATAATAGAGGAAACTTGACATTCATTCATTCGTTTTCATTCGGATTAGTCTCTATTTCAGAGGTCACCACAGCGGAATTAATCGCCAACTATTCCAGCATATGTTTAACACAGCAGATGCGCTTCCAGCTGCAACCCAGTACTGGGAAACACCCATACACACTCACAATTCATTAATTCCCCTATAGCGCATGTGTTTGGACTGTGGGGGAAACCAGAGCACCCGGAGGAAACCCACACAAATACGGGGAGAACTTGCACACTCCACACAGAAACACCAACTGACCCAGCCAGGACTCGAACCAGCAATCTTGCTGTGAGGCCACAGTGCTAACCACTGAGCCACTGTGTTGCCTATATAACTTGCTCCATTACAGGTTTTTAAGGAATTATTTATAAGCAATAATAAGGAATTATTCACTATGGAAAAATGAATGAAACTTTTTGACTACTCACAAAGTGACGATGTCAGCATGGGCGGTTTCTATGGCAATACTGAGCGGATCGTTTCCTTTCTCATCAGCTGCGTACTGATTGGCTCCTCTCTTGAGCAGCAGACACACCTGCCTGAAGTGACCAATCACAGAACATTATTACAGACATGACCCATTCCCCTGCTTATAAAATATTCTTGAGCTCCTCAGTGCACAAAAACCTTTGTTTATAGTTAGAGATGTGGCCAGGGTTTGTGACCATGCAGAGGGTAAGACGTTTGGAGGAGGGATGAAGGATTCAATGGATCAATGGAAATAAATAGTTCCTTCATTTTCTTTTCAACTTAGTCCTTTTATTAATCTGGGGTCCAAACACATGTGGTATAGGTGAATTGGGTAAGCTAAATTGTCTGTAGTGTGTGTGTGTGTGTGTGTGAATAAGTGTGTATGGATGTTTCCCAGTGATAAGTTGCAGCTGGAAGGGCATCCGCTGCATAAAACATATGCTGGATAAGTTGGTGGTTCATTCTGCGGTGGCGACCCCAGATTAATAAAGGGACTAAGCACAAAAGAAAATGAATGAATGAAAACCACTGCAGTATTTAAATAATAAAAATAATAACTGCATATTAAATATTCTCAAGCTTTCATTGCATAAAACCTTATAATATTTTTTACATAATATGAATCAAATTTCCTGATAAGCAAAGCATGATTCATTACCCTGTGTGTCCGTATGTGGCGGCGGCGTGCAGAGCTCCTTGCCCATGCTGATCCCTGTGGTTCACATTAGCACCGTTCTGCAATAGAAACTCACACGCCAGCAAAGAGCCCTGAAAACACACACACACACACGCATGCACGCACGCACACACTAATTATACTGTGATGAAAGACTGACGGCTGAGGCCTTTTACGGTAACACTTTAAAATAAGGTTCATTAGTCAATGCATTTACTAACATGAACTAATCATAAACAACACGTGTACGGCATTTATTAATCGTAATTCAACATTCACTAATGCATTATTAACATCTAAGTTCATGCTTGTTAACATTAGTTAATGCACCGTGAGTTAACATGAACTAACAATGAACAACTGTATTTTCATTAACTAACGTTAACTAACAAACAAATGCTGTAGTAAATGTATTGTTCATTGTTTGTTCATGTTAGTAAATGCATTAACTAACATTAACTAATGAACCTTATTGTAAAGTGTGACCCCTTTTACAATTAGCAAAACAACATTTACAATGTGCTGAAAACATGTGCTGCAAACTCCATTAATGCAAAGTCCCTGAAACACACTTTTATATCTGATCAAAGGGGCATCGCTAGACCCCATTTACTGGGGCACATGCACCAGTAAATGCACCAGTGCACCATTAAATGCTTTGAGATACGATTTACTTTATATGCAAGTGTATTTATTAAGAGTGGTAATCCCCGAATAAAGACGTTATTCTCTATGTGCAACCAAACCAACGCTGGTGAAAGCAATGTAGTTTAATCAAAAAGCAAACCAAGCATGTGCGCAGAAAAAAAAACATACCCGCGCGCCCCACGCCCCGCTCCTGCTTGACGCTGACACGCTGCTCTGCTCCCGGTGTAAGTCCCAGTTTGTATATAGCAAAAAGGAGGGATGATGAGTAGGGAGGTAAGACTTAATAAACCTAATTCTCAGCCATTAGTCGGGTCTAAGACAACACAGAGCAAATAATTCTACAAAAAATCTATTTTTGTATTCAATAGAATTGTCTGTAGAATTAAATTCTAATGAAATTAATATTCATGCAAAAGATTTCTTAAATCATCTCAGCATCACTCCAGTTTTGTCTTTAGATTGTTTTCCAGTTACATTTATGATTAAATTCTGTTATTTATTTAGAATAATAATTGTATAATAACAATAATACTGTTATTATATATATATATATCTAAATATATATATATATATAGGGTTGCATGGTGGCGCAGTGGGTAGCATGTTCGCCTCATTGCAAGAAGGTCGCTGGTTCGAGCCTCAGCTGGGTCAGATGACATTTCTGTGTGGAGTTTGCATGTTCTCCCGGTGTTGGCATGGGTTTCCTCCAGGTGCTCCGGTTTCCTCCACAGTCCAAACACATGCGCTATAGAAGAATTGGATAGGCTAAATTGTCCATAGTGTATGAGTATGTGTGTGTGAATGAGTGTGTATTTTTTTTTAGTGATGGGTTGCAGCTGGAAGGGCATCCGCTGCGTAAAACATATGCTGGATAAGTTGGCGGTTCATTCCGCTGTGGCGATCCCAGATTAATAAAGGGACTAAGCCGAAAAGAAAATGAATGAATATATATATATATATATATATATATATATTTTTTTTTTTTTTTTTGAAGGGGAAGCTGTGCCCCAGTAGAGCTTTATGTCTAGCAACGCCCCTGTCTGACCTGTCAAACACTGAAACACATCACGCACACCGATGAAACTCTGGTGCAGACTTTACTCACTAGTTGTGTTTACATTATGCACTTTATGTGCATTTTTTCTCATCAGATAAAAAGTTAATTCAACACAGTTGAGCACAGACAATTTTTATGACCATTTTTTAAATGTATGTATTCAGAGTATATACAGCAGGGGTCATCAACTATATTTGTCAGAGATCCAGAGTTTTACTAGACAGTCTCCTTGGGGGCTGGACCCCCAAGAAGAAAATCAAATAAAAATCTAATTTTGGCTCAACATTATGTTTAATGTTTATACTTTTTCAATTCCATTACAAAGCTAAAGGCATTTAATTCAGACTCCCATCACCTATACCACAGTCAACCACTAGGAGTGATAGATATTTAGCCTCAACTCAATTAGGCTAACAAGGGGAAATGTAACTTTAGCCATTGATTAAGCACTGCGAGTAGCCCGTTTTAGCATTGAGATTTGAATTCAAGCCCACTTAACATTTGATGTGCCAACATTATTTGTGACCTGTTTTGTTCTGGTACCAGGTTATTTATTTACCATGTTATTTTAAGTTGTGCCGGATTATTTTTCCTCCTTTTTTAGTCCTGAGGCAGACATCCCAAGTCTCCCAGAAGTTCTGTGAGTCTCCCGCAAATGCATAGAGACTCCCAGATGACTCCTCAAATACGACGCGCACCCCTCTTCACCGCATCCCTCCTAGCTCTTCATCACACACACATTGCGCACACTCCGCCTACACCCCACCCAGTCTTCACTTACGCTAAAACAAGTTTGAAAAAATAAATGCTTAACGCCTCATTTGGAAGTGTAGCCTAAATATAGTCATAAATGCTGGTTATTCTGACAAGAGACTCAGTTGTTGTTATTTTTAGTTGCTTTAATAGTGTGGACCACTATTTTCTTTTTGATCCTCACAATTTTGGAATCCAGTTCCGGGCCGGATTGAACGGCTCAGCGGGCCCGATTTGGCCTGCGGGGCCGCCAGTTGATGATCAGTGATATTCAGGAATCAGACAGTGAAATTCAATACCTTTCCATACTCTTTCCATACATTTTAAGACCTTAAAACCACTTTATGTTTCAACTGGAAACACTGACAAAAATTTTACTTACTAAGTATTAATGTAAGAAACTGATCCAAAACTAAACCATTATTCACATGCAGAATAAAATATATTAAAGCTAATTCAGCAGGTTCGCGCCTATAAAACTGTTGCCTTGGTTACTGCAGTAAACAAAGCAGCATGATGTAAAATCTAGCAAGATTTTATTGATTTTATGAAGTACACAGCATCCTGATATTAGCAGATTTAATTCAGGGAAACTTTAGCATACAACAACACAATGCAAATTTAAAAACAATATAGAATTTAATACATGGCACAACAGCATTCAAGACTTTTTCATACTTTTTAAGGGCCTTAAATTTGTCTAGATTGATTTATCGACTTTTAGTACTTTTTAAGACCCCCGCGGACACCCTGGTATTCCAAAATATTCCAAAATGCACATAAAAATAGGGGGATGGAAAAACAGCCACACTGTCAATAAAATATCCATAAATGAGTACTTTTCCATATTTTGGGATTCATGTTTGTTTATTTCTGCTTTTGAACTGCATTTTGGGATCTTGATCTTTTTTCCAACAACTTTTAATCTTGAAACGTGGCAAAAAGTGGCTTTTATTGTCATGTGTAATTGTTTGCAGTGCTTTATTGTCTGGGTTAGTGTTGTATATTACGCTACAAACACCTTGTAATAAACTGCAGCACATTTTCTGTTATTTTACACACTTATTTCTCTAGATATTATTATTTCTTATTCATTATATTATTTCAAATACTAAAATGTCAATAAAAGTCACTTTCTTAAACTGTAGAGTTAAATTTTCAACATCAGAAGGGGACAGAGGAGAGAACAACCTCCTAGGGCTGCACGATTCTGGCTAAAATGAGAATCACGATTTGTTTTGCTTAAATCAAGATCAGGATTTTCTCACGATTCTGTAGATGTAAAATAAAGGCTAATATGAGCCGGCTATTATTATTGTTATTATCAAACATGGTAAACCAACACTAATAATATTAGGCTTGTGTGTAGGTCTACTGTTGGTTAAAATTAAATATTGTATAGACTTGAATGGTGGACTTGAACAGACTTTCAATATGTCCTGTTTGTTAATGCACAGTAAAGTGATTAAATCATAATACAACTATTCATAATTCTGAAGTTGAACTATTATGTTTAAAGCATATGCTTGTCATTTGTCATTGAGAACATTATTAGACAATTTTTTTACTGGTAAAATGAGACATTTGTCATCAGATTCCTTCTTGCATTATATTCAACATTATATAGGCTAGAGTAGGAACACAGTCAACCTTTATTTTCATGCATATTACTTTGTGTTCGCTATGAAAGAACAAACATGTCAAATGCATGCCGTAATCATAACTGTAAAATGTGATGTGGTCATTTAAATGATGTGCGCACCTGTCTCACTTTCACTTCCGAGTGCAGCTCATGGCTGCCGTCACTGTGAGAAAAAAACACACACATGCAAATCAAACCTCCCGCATGGTGTGATTTGAAAGTTGAGGTATCAACTTTATTAGATGTTATTCACAGCCTATGCAGGTTCTGTTCATTGAAGTAGGCATCATTGGCATGCACGCGCTTGTTCTTGTTAGTAAACAAACAGCTTGCGGTCGCGAAATCACACGTGAGCTGAATACATCATTACATTAAGACACAAATTATATTTTTGGGTGAATTATACCTTATAAGTACAGTATGTGACACTTTTAACACCATTTGAAGGTGTACATGTTGCTGTGAAGACTTGTGCGACCACCTTTAAGCTTCTCTCCTGACCTTGAAAATATATTTGACTGAATTGTAGAAAAGCTGAATTAAGATCATGTGTAGGGTCGAATCGAGATCGTGATATTTTTTTGATTAATCGTGCTACAGCCCTACAACATCCCATAATGGAATTCACAATCTGAAATAAACACAAAACACTACATATGGAAACTCATTAATAGATATTGTTTACAGTGTAGTTTGTTTTTAGACTGTCAGAGCTGCTGTCACTTACGCCGATGGCTGAGCCAATCAGAGCTGTCCGTCCCTCCTGCTCATTATTATTCCAGTTAATCTCCGCCCCCTCTGCCAGAGCCTCCGCCATCGCCACCAGATCCCCGCTGATTGATGCCGAATACAGTCTCTGTCTAGCACGCAGCTTCAACACATCTATGAAAACAACAACACACAAACAAAGTACAAATGGATTCAAAACTAGCCATATTGGTTTTTGTTACCTCACACTGCTAGTTTACAGAAGACCAAGAATTAATCAAATGTAAAGATTAAAATGACTGATAAAATGTTTGTTTTTTTGCTGCATCACCATGCATAAAAGCATCCACCAAACGCATAAATAAAAATTGAACAAAAGATAAACCAAAGCTCACCAGCATCAGGACCATCAGGATGACGTGACACAAATCTTTTCTCCACATACTTAGACCTGATCCACTGTTCTTTATCCTGCCTGAAGACAGTGAAGATGATCATTTATACGTTCAACACACTCAATAAAACCGCAGATGTGTGCGAGATTCATACCGAGGACTGCCTGAGCTGGGCTTCTGCAGGCCATCTGCTGCCTCACGCTCATAAATACCATTAATAACTTCATTACCCAGCACACACAGCAGCTGAGGGGGTGGAGTTATGCATAGAAATCAGCCAATGGGGAGAGAGAAGTAAACATGACAGAGATGCATTAAATTAGAGAGATTAGAATCAGGAACTAACCAGATATAGAGAAAATGTCAAACCTTTAACTGTTCAGGCTCCCAGGAATCAAGAGTGAGCGAACGAACTTTGGACAGATGAACGCCAAGACTCCTGTTAACACACAAACACACACACATAATAATAATAATAATAATAATAATAATAATAATAAGCACTATATACATTTTTTTTATATATTTCAGAATTTCATATTTAATAGTACTTTATCAAATAATTCTTGCAACAAATATAACTATTATTTAGATATGTAATGTAATATATAAACATCAGAATGTAATAAATATTCTATTGTCAGTGACACCATAAAACAATAAACTGTTTCAGCTTCAGCCCTGCTTAGCTTCAGTGATTAAGTTTTGGGCTACAGGGTGATATGGCCGTGGCTATTTTGTGGCCAAAAGTAAGAAGTGAAAGTGAAAAGTGAAGTAAAAAGTAAAAGTGGAAAGTAAAGCAAAAAGTGAACAGTAAATATAAAATGAAAAGTGAAGTTAAAAATAAAGTGAACGGTGAAAGTTAAGTGAAAAGAGAAGTAAAAAGTGAAGTGAAAGGTAAAAGTAAAGTGAAAAGTGAAGAGTGAAGTGAAAGTGAAGTGAAAAGTGTAGTAAAATGTGAAGTGAACAGTGAAAGTGAAATGAAAAGTGAAGTACAATTTGAAGTGAATGGTGATAGTAAAATGTAAAGTTAAGTAAAAAGTGAAGTGAACGGTGAAAGTGAAATGTAAAGTTAAGTAAACAGTGAAAGTGAAGCAAAATTTGAAGTGAAAAGTGAATTGAACAGTGACCGGTGAAAGTGAAGTGAAAAGTGAAGTGAACAGAGAAAGTGAAGTGAAAAGTAAAGTAAAAAGTGAAGTGAATGGTGAAAG
>CAIGQZ010009203.1:1188847-1205456 GCA_903798205.1 Danio tinwini
AAAGTGAAGTGAAAAGTAAAAGTTGAAAAGGTGAAAAGTTAAGTCAAAAGGTTAAAAGTGAAAAAGTGAAGTGAAAGTGGAGTAAACAGAGAAAGTTAAGTCAAAAGTGAAGTGAAGTAAAAGGTGTAAAGTAAAAAGTAAAATGAAGTGACAAGTGAATGGTGAAAAGTGAAAAGGTGCAAGTGAAGTGAAAAGTAAAGTGAAGTAAAAGGCGAAAAGTAAAAATTGAAATGAAAAGTCAAGTAAAAAGAGAAGTGAAGTCAAAAGAGAAAGTGAAGTGAACAATGAAGAAAGGTGAAGTGAAAATGAGATGAAAAGTTGAAGGAAAAGTGAAAGTGAAAAGTGAAAGTGAAGCAAAAAAGTGAAAGTAAAGTGAAATGAAAAGTGAAAATGTGCTCACCTGTGAATGCCTGAACACTCAATGCACATAGTGATGCCGAGGTTCACACTAGCCCAGCGTGGCTCCGCTTCGCCACAGTCACAGCAGTGCTGGTTACCACGGCCACGCAAAGCCACGCTCAGAGCAGGTGGGTGAGAGGGTGGGTCTGGAATGGACACAGGGGCGGAGCTTTCCTTGACCTACAAACACACCATATGCAAATGACTTGCAAATAAAACACCTTTAAGAACTCAATCACAATTTGTCTATTTTTTTTTACTGTGTATTACTTTCAGCCAGAGTAGATTTGTCTTCATCCAAATACAGTGGGGGAAAACAATTATTCCTAAATGGGTGTGTGTGTGCGTGTGTGTGTGTGTGTGTGTGTGTGTGTGTGTGTGTGTGTGTGTGTTTGTGTGTTGTACCTGAGTGTTTTGATCAGTTACTTGATCTCGATATGCCATGTCTATACATCCCTGAACAGCATTAATCCATGCTGACTTCAGCTCCTCTGAGTCGGCCTGTAACACACAACACCTGCACACACAATTACAAAACACACAATTATTAATGCACACATACGTCTGTGATCAACATATTAGTATCTCTACATAAGCATAAAATCGAACAATTTGCATGCAAATTTTAACAATGCTTTCAGCTGCCAGTCAGAGTGTCAGCACATATTTAGATTTAAATATATTCTACAAATTTAACTGGTGCAATTGGAGCATAAAATGTGATTATGCACAGAAAAAAAAGTGTATTCGCCATGTTGTGTTTGATAATGTGTGTGTAGTATGTCTTCATCTTACTTCTGCACCGACAGAAGCTCGAAACAGAATTGCCGGTCGATCACATCCAGAGACTTTACTGCACACAGACGCAGATCATCAAAGAGAACCACCGGCTGCTCCTAAAACACACACACACACACACACACACACACACACACACACACACAAATATATAAATACACACATCAATAATCACATGGAAACATGCATATATAAACATACACATACTAATACACGCGCACACACACATAAATACACACACACTCAAACATATGTATGCACACAAATACATATATACACACTAGTGGTTGAATGAATAGATTTCAACGTTTATGTTATCACAGTCGATGTTGTCGTGGTGACGTCATCAATAAAACACAAGATGCAAATGTTTTGCAACACGCCAGTTTGCTATTTATTTGCAGGAATTACATACACATGCTGTTTGACAGCTCATAACACGCTGCAAAAACAACGCAACATTACTAATGACTCATTTTAGTACTAAACAAATGCACTGTCAACACTTTCATTTCGTTAATAACGCAACATCAGCACCCGGCTATTTACTCAATAACGAAGACCCACCTCAATGTAATTCCTGCCAGACTGCTCTTACTATCAAACATGTTTTGTTGGATTGTGAAAGTTTGAATACAATAAGACACAATTTTTATAAGGAGAGTACTTTAATGGGCATTTTTAAAACGGTACCACCAGGAAGAGTCTTAAATTATTGATCAAAAATTGAAATGAAAAATCATATTAAACTTTGAATATATTTTTGTGTGAATTTTATTTATTTATATTTTATATATTTATCTAAGTAACATTTTATTGTAATACGAATTACTTTTTATCATGTAATATTTTTATGTATATTCATCCTGCCATGAAATAGCCATAAGTTGCTGATGTGGCAATAAATAAATAAATCAATAAATAAGCACCTGGGCTAGTTTAACTCCTAAATTAATGCAACACATTGATCACTGCAGGTTCTAGTAAGAATGTATCAATAACAGATGTGTTAGTGCAGAAGTAATGCATTCATCATCAGCACACAGATTTATGTCAAGCTATTTCATAACAACATAACGCACGAAAGGCTATAACTTTAAAGGGCATCTATTTCACCCCTTTTTTAAGATGTTATATTAATATTATGGTTCTTCTGAGTGTGCCAGTTTAGGTTCAGTTCAAAACACAATTCAGATTTTTTTATTATGATGTGTTAAAACGTGTCATTTTGGGGGCGTGTACACAGCTCGTTGTTTTAGGGGCGTGTTGCTTCACATGAAAATTAGTTTCAACTTCCCGCCCAACTTAACAAGGGGGCAGAGCCAAGAGCTCCCCCGCTTTGTCTATGGCTACAGACAGGCAGACAAAGAGCAGCAACAGCGAGAGGATCAGCATTCAGCCGTACATGTAGGACTCGGACACAGACCAAGCAGAGAGGACAAAATCATTTGTGTCTTTGTGTAGTTTTACAGCCCACTGTGTGCTAGTTTAAAACTCTGAGCTTGTAGCCTACACCGAGACTAATAACCAAGCACACTGAATTAACTTTGACTGAAGGGCATCACACACCGGATGCACCGCGACACGGCGCGCACATGACAGTTGAAAGTATCGCACACTTGCAGCGCCGATGTGTGTCCCCTGATTGAAACGTATGTTTAGAATTCAGAAATGCATGCCGCAGCGTGGCGCGACGCTGCTTGTCGCCGAGCGGCACTTCTGGTGTACGACCTGCTTGAGGCTATAACTAAAGGGCGTCATACATCATACACAACCGTCATACGCCGCTCAGAGCTACGACACGACACACCAGACGCGCACATTCGCATGTTATTTAAAATGAAACTATTTAGATAACTCTCTGTGGCGCGGCAGAAATATGAACCATGTCCTGAGCAGGGCCAGCGCGTCCATAGAGGCGACCTAGGCGGCAGAATAGTGAGCGAACCCCCCAGTCCTCACTTTCATCCGCGACACCCACCCCCTCCCTTCCGGTACTCAGTTTCATCCGCGACACCGTTCGTTATTTCCAATGGAGGGACGCGCACGTGAGGCAACACGCTCTCACTTTCCAGCTGCACCTAGTTAAGATGACAGGGAGCTTCTGTGACCACATGAAATGCAAACCGCTGAAGTTTAAGGAAGACACAATGAAAAGTACACATGTATGCAAACACACCAAAACTCACAAACACTGGCGGCGAGGAGAGCGATAACCTGGTGAATGTTGAGCCCAATGAGCCTTACATCTAAAAATAGAGCAAGGGTGTTTCTTTAGTGACGTCGCTTTGACTCACACGCTGAAAATGGCGGACGTGAAAACAACAGACTGAGGAGATGATAATGGCCACCTGTCAATAAATATTGGTGGGCGGGGGGACCGCACTCCTACGTCAAGTTGCGGTCGATCTCAAAACCGCTCCAATTGGTCCACCGTTGTTTATGTTGTTAAATTGAAAAAAAAGGACTGAGTGTGTTTATATCAGCCCAATATGACGCTCTATACACTATACCTACACATATGTCTGTCCAAACAGCTTAAAAAGTAGATTTTTCACCATAGGTGCCCTTTAATGTAATGTAATGTGTGTATTTATATAGCGCATTTATTGTGTATGGTCATACACCCAAAGCGCTTCACAATCATGAGGGGGGGTCTCTCCACACCACCACCAGTGTGCAGCATCCACTTGGATGATGCAATGGCAGCCACAGTACAACAGCGCCAGTGTGCTCACCACACACCAGCTATTGGTGGAGTGGAGAGACAGTGATAAGAGCCAATTCGGTGGATAAGGGATGATTGGGAGGCCATGATCGTAAGGGCTGAGAGGGAATTTAGCCAGGACACTGGGGTTACACCCCTACTCTTTAGGAGAAGTGCCATGGGATTTTTAATGACCACAGAGAGTCAGGACCCCGGTTTAACGTCTCATCCGAAAGACGGTGCCCACTGACAGTATGGTGTCCCCTTCGTTATACTGGGGCATTAGGACTCACACAAACCGCAGGTTGAGCACCCCCTGCTGGTTTTTCTAACACCACTTCCAACAGCAACCTAGTTTTCCCATGTGGTCTCCCATCCAGGTTCTGACCAGGCTCAGCCCTGCTTAGCTTCAGTGAGTAATTGGTCTTGGGCTGCAGGGTGATATGGCTGTGGCCATTACGGCCATTAAGCCTTATTACACTGTCAGAAACTTGCACAGATGCATATTTTACTGCTATGATAGTGCGCACTAGAAGGCTGCTCAAAATCCTGCTTAAGTCAGGCATTTTTCACAGTTACTGGCTCATTTGAGTTACCAGACGTCTCCTCCATATCTTTTAGTGTGTAAAGCTGCCATGTAGTTCAGGTCAAACCACCAAAACTAGTTGACGACAATCAAAAAGCGTCTCGAAGCATTAAAGTCGACTAGTCGGTGCAACCCCTAACACACACACACAAACATACATGCACACAGCTGCAAACATATGCACACACATACAAATAAACACGATTATATACACACACACTACGTAAATACAGAAATTCTGAAGTGGACAACTGTTTACCTTGTGTGACTTTAAGTAGATTAACTGATTATTTTCAGTGGAAAACCAGCACCTGAAAGATGGAAAACATTCAATTTAAAGCCTTCCAGTGCACACGTCCAAACTAATATGGTTAAAACTAGTCACATTTAATTTATTTTAATCAGAGAGACACCAAAAAACACACTTGTAAAATCTAAATCTAAATGATTAGAGTCTAAATGATTATTAAGAGCAGTCAATGGCAGTCAGTCACCTCTTCCATGTCTTGTTCTTCTTGCGTGAGCGCTTAAACAGGTAGCCTTGAATAGTTCCTTCGTCAGACGGATTACACACAATTACAGCTTCTCCAGATGCGTCCTGACAAACACACAAACATTACCATATTAATGACACTTTTCACTTATAACAGAAGAAGCTAACTAAGGATCTGGGAATCCTTGTAGCACTAGCAAAGTTATGCGTGTTGACTCAAGAAAGCAATCATTCATTTATATCATTAGTTAATTACTTGGGCGTCACGGTGGCACAGTGGGTAGCACACACAGCAAAAAGGTCACTGGTTCGAGTCCCGGCTGGGTCAGTTGACGTTTCTTGTGTGGAATTACGTAGTGTATGTAAGTGAATGAGTGCATATGGGTGTTTCCCAGTGATGGGTTGCAGCTGGAAGGGCATCCGCTGCGTAAAACATGCACTGCATAAGTTGGTGGTTCATTCCGCTGTGGCGACCCCTGATTAATAAAGGGACTAAGCTGAAAAGAAATTGAATGACTGAATGAGTTAATGATTTGATTATTAAGGATTATTATTTGTCAGTTTATTATGTTTTCTTATTTTATTATTACCATTTTCCTATAATTAATGCTTTATTATTATTTCATATTTCCATGTTGTTATAATCTCATGACTGCGTGGATTCAAGCCCCACTCAAAAGTAATAGATAAGACAGGGGTGTCCAAACTCTGTCCTGAAGCGCCGGTGTCCTGCTGAGTTTATCTCCAACTTGCTTCAACCCACCTGCCAGAATGTTTCTAATATACCTAGAAAGAGCTTGATTGGCTGGTTCAGGTGTGTTTGATTAGGGTTGGTGCTAAACTCTCCAGGACACCGGCCCTCCAGGACCGAGTTTGGACACCCCTGAAATAAGAGAATGTCTCCATTTCAAGGTCTGTCTTGTCTTTGGACAATGTTGTGAAGCAGTAATTTTCCATTGTTGTTGCTTGTGGAATAACAAGAAGTCTGAGCACTGAATCATACGCAACTCAGATTATTTAATAAACTCTGCTCTTTCTTTATTATCATGACTTCATCTCCTGCTTCTGCTCCTCTCTAGCTTTCTCAGTCAACTCTTATATTGATAGTAGACTGTTAATCAGTTGAACACTAGTTAACTGGTTTGGGTATTGGGGGTCTCCGCTGGCTTGTTGTCTGGATGCCCAGAGAAACAGACATTTTTCAGCAAGATGGTGCACCACCACATTATGGGTGTCATGTCCGACGAGCATTCCTAGATGAACAGTTTCCTGAAAAGTGGATTGGTTGTCGTGGGCCAGTTGAATGGTCCCCAACGTCTCCCGATCTGACCCCCTTAAGACTTTTATCTTTGGGGTCATCGGAAGGCAATTGTCTATGGTGTGAAGATACAAGATGTGCAGCACCTAAAACTACTGATACTGGAAGCCTGTGCTGGCATTTCTCCTGCTGTGTTGCTTTCAGTGTGTAAAGAGTGGGAGAAGAGGGTTGCATTGACAATCCAACACAATGGGCAGCACATTGAACACAAGTTGTCAGAAACTTGTAAATAACTCATGAAAGAATAAAGTTACGTTAAAACCAAGCACAACATAATTTTTCTTGTAAAATTCCCAATAAGTTTGACGTGTCACATGACCCTCTTCCTACTGAAAAAAACTAAAGTTGGATCCAAGATGGCCGACTTCAAAATGGCCACTATGGTCAGCACCCATCTTAAAAAGTTTGCCCCTTCACATATGCTAATGTGTCACAAACAGGACATTAATATCACCAACCATTTCCATTTTATTAAGGTGTACCCATATAAATGGCCCACCCTGTAAATATTTAAGACACTAGTATTGATCTTAAAGTAACATTTAAAGGCTTAACTAGGGTAATCAGGGTAAAGTTAGGGTAATTAGTCAAGTCACTGAATAACAGTGGTTTGTTATTCAATGTGGACAATCCAAAACTAATATTGCTAAGAGGGCTAATAATATTGACCATAAAATAGCTTGAAAACAATTAAAACAGCTTTTATTCTAGCCAAAATAAAACAAATAAGACAAATAAAACAAATTCTCCAGAAGAACAAATATTAGAGGACATTCTGTGAAAATGTTAAACATCATTTGGAAAATTTCACAGGAGGGCGAATAATTCTGTAATCCCAAAATGTGTTCATGAAATCTTCTGCAACTTCAGCATTAACTTTAGCATTAATATCTCTTACCCTCTGCTGGACGAGCAGGTGTGTGTTTTCCAGATCTTTCCTCTTGGCAGAGCAGTCGGTCGACAGCTGAGAGAGCTGAGCATACACACATCACACATATTCAATGTAACTACATAATAACACTGTGTGCATGTACTGGGCCTTATTAAGAGTGTGCGTGTGAGACCTGTGAGGCCATCGTCTTCATGGTTGGTTCCAGATCTCTCAGCAAATCAAATCCCTGGTGGAAAAATGTGTACTGAGCGTGAAAATAGGAGAAGACCTGAGGGGAAAAAAAGAGGATTGTAGTCAGGTCAAATTCATCTGAGCTTCGGATTTACAAACAGTATTTTTCTGATTAAAGCTCACCGAATTCAGAATATCCAGCTTCTGTTGGACCTTGAAATTATTGAGCTGTCAAAAAGAAAGAATAACAAAATATTTTAATCATGTTCTGCAGCAAAAAAAAATTTATATATATATATAGCTTAATTGATTAACTAAATTGGCCATAGTGTATAAGTGTGTGTGTGTGAATGAGTGTTTCCCAGCACTGGGTTGCAGCTGGAAAGGCATCCACTGTGTAAAACATATGCTGGAATAGTTGGCATTTCATTCTGTTGTGGCGACCTCTGATGAACATAGGGACTAAGCTGAAGGAAAATAAATAAATGACTATTTTGTTTGTGCGACTGATGTGTAACTTGTGTGTGGAATCAGAGTTCAGTGTGTCAATCCAGAGTAAACAGGACATGAGTCAAAGCCAACATGAAGCAGCCAATCAGATTCACTCCTGCAGTCGCTGCCAGGATGATGTCATTATGAGGTCTGCTCCTGATCAAACAACAATGCTGTTTGATTGCAGTCACTCTAAGACACTGGAGAAGCATTTATTTATGCATGCTCGAGAGAAAATTGGACATAATTTTGATTTAACTTGCAAAGATTATTTCCTATACTTTTTAAAGAACAAATATATGTATATATATATATATATATATATATATATATATATATATATATATATATATTTACTTTAAAATGGAATTTTTTTGTTTGTTGTTAATTGTTTATTGTGCTCAGAATCAACAAACAGTTGGCCGGCCCTGGCCCAGTTGGAAGAGGTTTGCCAGAGCGTGATTCGGTTGGGCTTTGGTGGGGTGAAGACCATGACTTGTAATCCAAGACCAGCGACAAGATGATCCCAAGGTTTTCATAATCCTAGACCAGGCCGCATCCTGAGCAGCTGCTGTGGTGGTGATGGAACAGTGGAGAGCATGAGACTGATTCCTGTGATGCTCCAGGGACAGACGAGTCTTCGCTGAGGTCCAGCATTCTCCAGCCTCCGGCGCCTAGACTGTAGCTCTGCACAAAACGTTTGGCCATAGGAGAAATGGTCGTGCCCAACTGAGCCTGGTTTCTCTCAAGTTTTTTTTTTTTAATCTTCACTATGGCCAATTGGTGAAGTTTTTTCCTCGCCGCTGTCGCCACTGGCTTGCATGGTTCAGGATCTGTAGAGCTGCGCATCGATGGATTTGCTCTTCAGTGTTTGGACTCTCAGTAGTGATTATTAACCCACACTGAACTGAGCTAAACTGAACTGAACTTAAACACTGAAAACTGAACTGACACTGTTTACATTCACTATAATCTTCTATGTGAAGCTGCTTTGACACAATCTACATTGTAAAAGCGCTATACAAATAAAGGTGAATTGAATTGATTACGCTCATAGTCTGAGGGCAAAGTCTGAGGGCCCGAAACTGAAGACCCGACGCCACTTTTAAGGGACTGTTTCATATGGATTTCTCAATCATTCGCACTGTTCAGTGAACATACGCTGTCATGGTTTATTAAAGATGCAAACTCTTCTTTATGAACATTTACGAGCTTCAATAGTGCTGGATCTGTTCAGTAATAGATTTTCACTGCATCCCAAATTACTAAAAATAAGACAAAACCATATAACTAAAGCAATGTCCACGCTACTGAGTGAGAGCCAGGGCTGGCGATTTGGCCTAAAATTTAAATCTTGATTAATTGAATATTTTAACTTGATTGCGATTAATGAACGATTATTTTATTTTATTTTTATAAATATAGATATTTTTTGCCTTCATAGTTCACGGACAAGTTTTGTACAGTAAATATGCTTGCATATTACATGTCTGAGATTTCTAAATGAAGGATGCATTACTTAATTTTTAAATAAATGAAGGAAACACACTATCTACTATCTGTGATTATTTATTGAACATCAACGATGAACAACTGAAATTAAAGCACACATTGCATAAAACCAAGAGTCACTTTATTCTTATAAAAAGTGAAAATAAATAACTTTTGGAAAGAAAATAAATTATTTTCAGCGTTTTAGAAAGTAGAAAATAAGCAGGATTTCTTCTGAATAAAATAACTCTTGTTTATCCTGTAAATAATATTTATAACAGTGCATTTCTTCTGTAAACAAATATTTCAATGTAAATATTGATTTGAATGTAATGTAAAATATGCCGTCTGAATGCATCTCTGACGCAGCTTACAATCATCGTCAATGTAGTGCAAAGTAAGGTTCAAGAATGGGTCCATCATCTTACTTGACCACAGAGATCAGATGTGGCTGCAAAGTAGCATCAGAGGAATAAATCAGCCTCAGACTTTAAAGGGCACCTATTTTACCCCTTTTTTAAGATGTGATATTAATATTATGGTTCTTCTGAGTGTGCCAGTTTAGCTTCAGTTCAAAACACAATTCAGATTTTTTTATTATGATGTGTTAAAAAGTGTCATTTTGGGGGTGTGTACACAGCTCGCTGTTTTAGGGGCGTGTTGCTTCACATGAAAATTAGTTTCAACTTCCCGCCCAACTTAACAAGGGGGCGGAGCCAAGAGCTTCCCCTCTTTGTGTGTCAACAGACAGGCAGACAGAGAGAAGCAACATGAGTGAGGATCAGCATTCAGCTGTACATGTACGACTCGAACACAGACCAAGCAGAGAGTACAAAATCATTTGTGTCTTTTTATAGTTTTACAGCCAACTGTGTGCTAGTTTAAAGCTCCGAGCTTGTAGAGACTAATAACCAAGCACACTGAACTTTGGGCATCACACATCGGATGCACCACGACACGGCGCGCTCATGACAGTTGAAAGTATTGCACACTTGCGGCGACAGCGTGTGTCACCTGATAGAAACTTATGTTTAGAATTCAGAAATGCATGCCACTGCGTGGAGCGACGCTGCTTGTCGGTGAGGGGTGCTTCACACCGGATGTGCCGCTCAGAGCCATGACACGGCACACCAGACGCGCACATTCGCATGTTATTTAAAATGAAACTATTCAGATAACGCTCTGTGGAGCGGCAGAAATATGAAGTGTCCTGAGCAGGGCCAGCGCGTCCATAGAGGCGACCTAGGTGGCAGAATAGTGAGCGAACCCCCCAGTCCTCACTTTCATCTGCGATACCCACCCCCTCCCTCCCGGTCCTCACTTTCATCCGCGACACCGTGAAATGCATGGCGCTGCGCGTCGTTAGTTCGTTATTTCCAATGGAGGGACGCGCACGTGAGGCAACGCGCTCGCACTTTCCAGCTGCACCTAGTTAAGATGACAGGGAGCTTCTGTGACCGCGGGAAATGCAAACCGCTGAAGTTTAAGGAAGACACAATGAAAAGTACACATGTATGCAAACACTGGCGGCGAGGAGAGCGATAACCTGGTGAATGTTGAGCCCAATGAGACTTACATCTAAAAATAGAGCAAGGGTGTTTCTTTAGTGACGTCGCTTTGACTCACACGCTGAAAATGGCGGACGTGAAATAACATACTGAGGATATGGTAATGCGCACCTGTCAATCAATATTAGTGGGCGGGGAAACCGCACTCCTACGCCAAGTTGCGGTCGATCTCAAAACCGCTCCAATTGGTCCACCGTTTTTATGTTGTTAAATTGAAAAAAAAAAGGACTGAGTGTGTCTATATCACCCCAATATGATGCTCTATAAACTATACCTACACATATGTCTGTCCAAACAGCTTGAAAGGTGCCCTTTACAGGCCGATTTATACATCTGCGTCGAGTGATCGGCATGACCCTGCCTTGTGCATAGCTGTGCATTTATAGTTCAGCGTGCTGTTCGTGTTGCTCTGCAATAACACTTCTGAAACTCTAGCTGGCAGCGGGTTTTTCTGTTCCTCTGTGTTGAGTTTCTTCATGGGGGTTCTGTTTTTTTCTGAATGCTACCTTAATGTACAAGAAGTTAAAACTCGCTCATTCAGAGGCAGGAGCCGGCGGATGATGTTAATAATAAGGTAAACACAAAACAGCTCATCCAGAGGATTCCATACTTGTCTCACATGTGTCAACGCTACCAAACTGACCAATCACAGAGCTTGCGCTATGCGTCTTCGCAACGTGCAAGTAGATTTTTGAGAGGTGTGTGAGTATGCAACCGCACAAAGGCTGCGCTGGACCATACGTCAATATAAATCAGCATTAACAGAGCGGGGTCACATGACTCCACACTCAGTAGGGAAAATTAGATTGATTATAGGTCCTGAATGCCGATTTCGATTATTTTTCAATTAATCACCCAGCCCTAGTGAGAGTGATTCTCTTCCTGCACACACAGTACACAAAATAGTAAAGTATACAAAACATTTTACACATTATTACAAATATCCATTCTCTTTAATTAATTGTTATTTAAAAATTAATTATTAACTGTGTAATATAGACCTTTACATTGATATTTTTGCGTCATTTGAACAACTAACTCAAATGTCAAGTTTACCAAAGTCACAACTTTTCAGATATTTTCAGATTCGGGATTTTGTCCGTAAGCACTTTCCAGGTTTCCCTGCTATACCACCCTCTACCCTGATCAATACCATCTCTAATATTAATCCTGGTCAAAATGGAACTCCAAAACTCTGTGCTCCCATATGTCTACATCTGAAAATTAGCATTTTATTTGGGCTAGGGATCTTCACTGGTCTGTGTACTGGCTCTCATGTCTCCTGCCATTGATCCAAACTGTGCCAAATGTCATGCTGAACCTGCAGATCTAGTTCACATGTTCTGGACCAGTCCAGCTTTGTTTCCTTGTTTGTCTGTTTTTGAATCATTTTCAGCAATTACATCTATTAATATTGATCCTTCTCCGCTAATTGGCCTGTTTGGAGTTCTACCTCCTGACTGTGAGTTACCATTTTATTTTCCTGAATTAATATATTTTCTGTCATTATTAGCTAGGCGGTGCATTTTGTTGCAGTGGAAGTCTCCTCAACCCCCATCCCATACTCAGTGAATTAAAGACGCCTTATTTTTTGTTAAATAAAAAATAATTAAAGATAGTCTTCGAGGTTCAGTGGTCAAATTTTCTAACATTTGGTTGCCACTCTTAGAGCATGTCAAATCTCTGAGACTCGAGGCAGTTACTATGGAGTGAATGGCTGCCAATCTTGCACTTTTGTTTTGATCTGTGCCTTTCAGATGAGTATTAGTGCTGCTGATATAGCACAAGCATACAACTCTTTCTTGACATAAAACCACAAGTTTGAAGATCGTGCCACCACCCCCAGCCTATTTAGTTTAATATATTTTCCCTTTTCTCTCTCTTTTAAGTTTTTATTTTCTTTTATTATTGTTGTTTATTTTACTTAATGCACCATGCTGTCAACCTTCACTTTCGGTACCGACCTGTTTATATGCTTAATTTGAAAAATGAATGCACATCATATATTGTTTATGCACATCATATACTGTGTCGCACAATATGAGGGTTATAGTGTGGTTTATTTTTATTCTTTTAATCAATTTTGTACTGTTATACTTTTTTCTCTATTTGTACTGTTATTGTCTTTTTTACCTTTGTTTGTTAACTGTCATAAAAAATCCAATAAATAAATCTTAAAAAAAAACTGTAATATGAGCAGTGTTAGTCACCTGCAGGCAGTAATCCAGAGCGAAGTGTTGATAGCATTTGCGCGTGGCGAGCAGCAGGTGCGTCGCTCTTTCTGCATCCACAGGTTTGTGTCGACTGACCTGAGCATTCTTCACCACCGCAGAATCAAGATCATCTCCGATCCGCACAAACTCACGCCGCGTTTCCCGAATCTGCGGGACAAACCTGCCACAGAGCAAACCAGCATTTATTTCAAACTTTTTCCCTGAACAAACACACAAACACAAAATGTCAATAATGTCCTATATAAACTAATGGGTTTTGTCACATACTGTGAAAGCAGATTTGTGAGCTGTTGGCTGATGGCTCTCTGTGTCTGATCAAACAACATCTGCAAAACACACACACACACACACATCTGTGTTATTGAATAGGTAAACACAGATCTCCTACAGAACAGACTCATGTTTCTCATACTCTTTCATTGTATGCTTATATTTGTGTCTAGCAGAATAGTCAAGTTTCCATCCACCTATTTTGATGCATATTTGGGAATATTCTATAAAACCTGCTCAATGGAAACGCCAAGATGTGCACACATTTTTAAAATGCAAATAAAAAAACATATGTGCACCCACCGAGTAGGATTATCTAAAAAAAACTATGATGGAAACACATTTTACTGGATAAACGGATAAACTCCAGCATGAACTGTTGAAGATTATTGAAATCATTTAATTGCAGCCAATCCGAATCAAGAAAAGTAAAAGAATAATTGTACATTTGGACTAGAAACAAGACAAAAGCATTTTTGAGCATTTCAAGAGTTCACACTTAGCTGATGATCAATAATAAAAGCTTGTTTGGCATGCTGTCCCGGGAGAGATCCCTAAGCTTATGAGACCCTATGCAAAACGACAATAAAAGAATATGCAAAATAACAGTGGAACATGTAAACATCAACAAAATAAGTAAAACGGCAATATCATTTGAAGCAATGACGTGTAAAACAGCAATGAAATATGTAGGCCCACACGATATCTGCGCGTGCAGAATTCCACTGATTTTACGCCCATCTTTAATTATGTTTATTTATTTGAGTAAATGTGTGTAAATCTAAATTTATTCAGTTTTTAAATTAATTTCAGTAATATTATTGACTAATTTGAAAATGTTCATGTGATTTATGTACAATGTAGTTTGTGCAGTAATATTTTCTGTCTTTTAGTAGAGATATTATATGAGAGACTTGCTTTGTTTACCAAATAATGTGAATCTAATTGGATTTGCATTTTAAACATTAAATAAAAGTTTAAAAGGTATTATTTTTATTTCACATATTAAAGTTTTAGTTATGAGACTCATAATTTAAAACTCATAATATTTTGATTAAAACTCAAATAATTCCGCAGAAATCCGCAGATTTTGACCAAAATTCTCTGCAGAAATAGCAAAAAACATCCGCAGATTCCGTCTGGCCCTAGAAATATGCAAAAAAGCAATGGAATATGTAAAACGGCAATAAAACATGCGAAACAGCAATGGAATATGTAAACAGCAACGGAATATGCAAAACAGCAATGGCAATCATCCTTTAACAGTGACGTTTCTATTACACTGATCTAAACTAAACTGAACTTTAATTCAATTCAATTCATCTTTATTTCTATAGCACATTTCACAATGTAGACTGGGTCAAAGCTGCTTAACAAAGAAGAAGAAAGGAGAAGAAGCCACAGAACTCAACATCGATATTTATATATATATACACAATTTCAAGAGTTCACACTTAGCTGATGATTGATTATAAAGCTTGTTTGGCATGCTGTCCCGGGAGAGAGCCCTGAGCTTATGAGATCCTCGAGCCCTGGGCTCCCTCCTGTTTGCAGGGTGAGAGGGGAGTTTGAGCTCAGGTAGATCTCAATAAACTCCCCCGGCTTATTCTAGCTGAATGATGGATATGGATGACTGAGGAGAGGTGTGCTTGCTAAGAGCTTGACTATGGTTTTAATTTTGTGTGTTCAGTTTACTTAGGGTGCGTGTTATTTAGACTGTGGGAGAAAACCGGGGAACCCGGGGAAAACCCACGAGAGCACGAGGAGAACGAGCAAACTCTGCACAGAAATGACAACTGGTTTAGTAGGGACTTAAACCAGCGGCATTCTTGCTGTGAGGCAACAGTGCTAATCACTGGGCCGCCGTGTCGCCCATCTGAAAAGGAGGGAAAGTAGAGGTGGGTGGGGGGGTTCTTCAAGACGAAGATATTGAGATAAGAAAACTCTGGTTATTAATAGTGAGTTAGGAATCATCTGATTGGATAATCGATCATGAGCTGATGCTGGAACAGCTGAAAACAATCATAAGCATGTGATCCTCTCGAAATTTGTTTATACATAAACTTCACTTAATACACTGCAGTGACTCTTTTTAATTTATGCCGACTTGTGCTGTACAACATGTGGTTTTTGAAGTGAACTTCATAGCATGTGTAATATCATCCCCGGTGAACGCGGTGAAGATGAGCAGCGAGGAGACGTCTGATAACCCAAAAGAGCCAGTAACTGTGAAAAACGACTTGAGCAGGATTTTGAGCAGCTTTCTAGCATACACTACCATAGAATATGCATCTGAGCAGAACTCTGACAGTCTATAAGGCTTAAAGTTATAGCCTTTGTCTTTGTGCGTTATGTTGTTATGAAATAGCTTGACATAAATCTGTGTGCTGATGATGAATGCATTACTTCTGCACTAACACATCTGTTATTGATACATTCTTACTAGAACCTGCAGTGATCAATGTGTTGCATTAATTTAGGAGTTAAACTAGCCCAGGTGCTTATTTATTGATTTATTTATTTATTGCCACATCAGCAACTTATGGCTATTTCATGGCAAGATGAATATACATAAAAATATTACATGATAAAAACTAATTCGTATTACAATAAAATGTTACTTAGATAAATATATAAAATATAAATAAATAAAATTCACACAAAAATATATTCAAAGTTTAATATGATTTTTCATTTCAATTTTTGATCAATAATTTAAGACTCTTCCTGGTGGTACCGTTTTAAAAATGCCCATTAAAGTACTCTCCTTATAAAAATTGTGTCTTATTGTATTCAAACTTTCACAATCCAACAAAACATGTTTGATAGTAAGAGCAGTCTGGCAGGAATTACATTGAGGTGAAATGAAAAATGAAAATGAAAGTGTTGACAGTGCATTTGTTTAGCACTAAAATGAGTCATTAGTAATGTTGCGTTGTTTTTGCAGCGTGGTATGAGCTGTCAAACAGCATGTGTATGTATTTTCTGCAAATAAATAGCAAACTGGCGTGTTGCAAAACATTTGCATCTTGTGTTTTATTGATGACGTCACCAGCGACTAGTCAACATCAACTGTGATAACATGAACGTCGACTTTTAAAAAATCTAAAGTCGTTCAACCCCTACAAGAGACACACACACACACACAAACACACACACACACACACACACACACACACACACACTGACC
>CAIGQZ010009203.1:1214402-1216902 GCA_903798205.1 Danio tinwini
TGTGTGTGTGTGTGTGTGTGTGTGTGTGTGTGTGTGAATGAGTGTGTATGGGTGTTTCCCAGTACTGGGCTGCAGCTGGAACGGCATCCGCTGTGTAAAACATATGCAGGAATAGTTGGTGGTTCATTCCGCTGTGGTGACCCCTGATGAATAAAGGGACTAAGCCGAAAAGAAAATGAATGAATGACCTAAAAGATTAAATAAATATAAAACATTTAAAAATACATATATGATGAATGAAAACACACAACAAAAATGTTAATGAAATATAATAAAACTAAATGAATATAAAGAAAATGATAGAGAGAATAAACTGAAACAATATAATAAAATGTAATTAAATTGAAAAGAAACCAAATAAAAACAAAACAAACGAGTTTAACTTCCTTTAAATAACATTTCCCAAATTAAACATTAATAATAATAAGTAATAATTCCATACATTTATATAGCTCTTTTCTGGACACTCAAGGGGGGAATATCCTCATCCACCACCAGTGTGCAGCATCCACCTGGATGACGCGACGGCAGCCATATTGCAGCAGACCGCATGCCACACACCAGCTGATTGGTGGAGAGGAGACCTAAGGTGCATCCCAAATCGCATACTTATGCACTATTCTTCATCATTTTGTAGTATAAATAGTGTAAGTATCACATTGAAAACTCTAAAAATAAGAAGTGCACTTTATTACCCGCATGATGCACTCATTCAATCGGTAAAATGAAGTGTGGAATGATAGACACTTCACACACTCAACGGGTTGTTGCTAGATTGGATATGGTTGCGGCCGGAAGTTAGCGAGAATTATTTATATTATTTAGTAAATTTCCCATTTATTGTATTTTCTTCCCCGCACCCCAACCCTAAACCCAACCGTCACGGTACAAAATTATATACTGCTATATTAATGTGCATATCGCACTTCTAGCCAGCTGCGTATCATGAGCTGCATCCGAAACCGCCTACTACTCAGTATACTGCATTTGAATTTAAACGTACTACTCGGCCAATAGAAAAGTGCGTTCTATACAGTACAGTATGAATGGAATTCGGACGTACTACATCTGCCATTTTGTTATGGTCACGTGACCTACCTGCATCAGTTGCGTCGCTTCACTCTCATTCATGAATTCTCTCGCGGGGCATCATGGGATAGCGCAGCGTGCATGGGATGCGCACTTCAGAATCTCGCCGGAAGCAGTAAGTCATCCGGGTACTTCTCGCATACTGATTTTTGAATTCTATGAATTAGGACATACTACTCGGCTCGCATACTGTTTTTAGCGTACTATATAGTATGGAAGTATGCGGTTTCGGACGCAGCCCTAGACTTTACCCACTCAACGACTGCAGCTTTGCTCACGTAGTGGAAGGGGCGGAGCTATCAGGCACACATGTTGGATAACTGCATCCCAAATGGCACACTAATGTTTTTTTTATGAAGCGGAAGTTCAAACCGTTTCCCTGATGACGTTTGACGGTTGCCAAATCAGTGAAATAAATGACCAAAGTACCAAATAATACCTGCCATGAGTATAACTGCATTCACCATCAGGAGGCACTATAGTCACTCTTGTAGGAGAATTTTGCTTTCACCATTGAAAATAAATAAAGTTATCTAACATGTGCGCCTGGGGCGACGCAGTGGCGCAGTAGATAGTGCTGTCGCCTCACAGCCAGAAGGTCGATGGTTCGAGCCTCGGCTGGGTCAGATGGCATTCTGTGTGGAGTTTGCATGTTTCCTCCGGGTGCTCCGGTTTCCTCCACAGTCCAAAGACATGCGGTACAGGTGAATTGGGTAGGCTAAATTGTCCATAGTGAATGAGTGTGTATGGATGTTTCCCAGAGATGGGTTGCAGCTGGAAGGGCATCCGCTGCGTAAAACATGTGCTGGATAAGTTGGCGGTTCATTCCGCTGTGGTGACCCCGGATTAATAAAGGGACTAAGCTGAAAAGAAAATGAATGAATGAACATGTGCGCCCAAAAGCTCTGCCCCTTCCGCTACGTGAGCAAAGCTGCAGTCGTTGAGTGCGTGAAGTGTCCATCATTCTACACTTCATTTTACCGGTCGAATGAGTGCATCATGCGGGTACGCACCTTACATTTATTTTGGATGGTGAAGGCCAGGGCTTAATTTGAGCTGGAAAGCACCGGATTCGGAACTTCTGAAATCTGATCCAGCACCTCGTTTTACCGATCCCCCTCCTCATAGCTCTCCTCCCCCGTCCGCTGTTCACTTTCCACGACTCCCCAACCCTCTTCTTATGGTCCTTTTCCTCCACCATCCACCGTCCCGCTCTCCACTTTCGTGCGCGACACCTCTCCATCCTCCGGTAACATGCCGGATCCGTTACCCCAATCTGTTCTGGGACCTCGCAATTCACAAATTAAGCACTGGTGAAGGCAAAATTCTCCTACGAGTGATTATAGCGCCACCTGATGGTGAATGCTGTTATACTCATGTGGTTGATTTTAAACGACCACAGAGTCAGGAC
>CAIGQZ010009203.1:1219402-1227682 GCA_903798205.1 Danio tinwini
GTCTTTAGACCTGTAATGCACTCTAGAATCTGACAGATTAATAAGCTGTAGGCTCTAGAACAGTCATCTGAAGCGTTGTCATACTGTGTTATGCTAGAGTTTATCAATAGCCTTGCATTTACTAACACAGACTATATCTGAAGTGTTTGGAAGTAATTCACACTTTCCTCCTGTTGAAAAACGTCATAAGAATGATGCTTATAGTGTCTCAATGTGTAATAAATTGAGCCTCTAAGCATTGTGCTTATGACGTTGCTTATGAAACAGTGTTTTTAAAAGTCTAAACACTTTATTGATATAGTGTACAACCAAGCACATGTGGTCTGAACACAAACGAGTCGCATGTAATGAAGTATTAAGTGTTTCTCATGCCTCTTTGCCCTTGTATGGTATGCCCCGGTTGGTGCGATGACACGGTAACAAAATGACGATGGTTGGCCACGCCTACTGGTAGCTTCTTTTGGGTTCTTCATAAACCTATGAGTGACGTTACGAATACTACGTCCATATCTTTTACAGTCTATGGGCGAGAGCAGCCGAAAACATTTGAATATGTTTGTAGAAAATACCTTTTTTCTTTTGTACAATGCACTTGTAGCCGGGTGGCAAGTAAAGAAAACACAAAACAAGCTAATTTTACATTTCTTAAATGGGGTTTTATCTGACTGCTGAAATACGGCAGTGCTATATTATAAAACAAAGAAATAAAAGCATGTTAGCACTGCCAATTTAACCTTACATCACACAATTTGAACATTTTCTATGAAACTTACATTATACATGCATGTATCATCACACAAGATACCTTATTTTTTTACAGGACTAACAACAATAATCTATCAACTTCCAGGAAACAGTAAATAAACTCTATATATCATGACATAATAAACTTACATCAGAAATCACGATTACTGTTCGACATGAGTCCACTACACTGTACGCAATCCTCGTCATCTACAAAGAGGTGCAAAATCAATGTCCATTAAATCTCATCTTTGGCCTTAACACTTGTATATTAGAGTTTTTAAGAAAGTATTTACCCCAAAACAATGTTATTTCCATGATGATCACAGCTTGTACCACAAAGCTCACCACGATGCAAACATGGCCTCTCTGCGTGCACGCGCCCGCCCACACACACATCGTGAGACAAGGACGGACATCTCTTAAAGGGGCCATGCCCAATTTTTTTACATATTATAAGAACTGGATTTATTTCACTGGCCACACTCTGATATCGTTATTAGGGATGCAACGATTAGCCGATTCCACTATTAACTGTGCGTTCACTGCGTGTCAGGATTGCCTTCTGAGGCGCAAGTCATTTATTAGATGAAGAAAAGATTGACACAGCTTCTCCCACTGCAGCAAATTCAGTTTTTACTCTTGATATTTGGCGCCAGTTAATCAGGAAGTGACGATTTTGTTCGCTTTGACTCGTTGGATGGAAACGCAGCTTTAAAGGCCCGTGCACACTGAGTCGTTTTTTGCTTTTCTTAATATTAAGAACGGCGTGCTAAATACACGCGATTGGTTCAGGCCAAGGGCGTCCGGCCAAACTCCTTTGTCTGGGTGATGTCACGTAATTTGTGACAAATGCGGGTAAATGATGTGACGCTCTCCACATAGAGCGAAACAGACGGCAAAATGGGAAAATATATGTTTGTGTACTCCTGGTTGGAGAAAGACGAGTTTAAACAGGGGCTGAAACCTGTTGCTGAAAACAACCACAGACAGGCCTAGACATTGTTTTTTTTGGATCACCAGCCACTGTGGCTAGTAGTTTTCCAATGTTACTAGCCACTCGCCATTTACTTTATCCTTGCACTGCAGATGCTCTGTTTAACTGTTTTCTCGCTAGTAACGCGTTCAGTTTTTACACTTAAAAAGTCCACCAGGGCTCGAAAGTAACCTTTTTTCTTGGTAGCACTAACTTTTTTCTTGCTCCTAACTTCAAAAATGTAGGCGCACCAGACAAAATTTAGGCGTACCCACCAAAATTTCTGAATACCGTTACTAAACGTTTTATATTAACAGATTTTATTATTTATTAACACTCTAATCACAACTAACAAATAAACAAAAATCTGCATGAGCCCATCGGTCCTGCACACACTGCTTGACGTGGATGAGATGAACTGAATTAACAATAATAACTGAGCTGCTCTAACAGGTGGTGCCTGATATTGCACAGATGATATTAACATATAACTTATTATTTGCATACATCATCTTAATAGCAATATTTGTGTTTTCATGAGCTGCAATATTAGTTTAATCTCAGTGAATGCATGCTCTTTAGTGATGGTGAACGCAGTGTCAGTCGCACGACTGACAGCATCATGACGATTAAATGAAGGATTAAATAACGTTAGATCATCTCCTGCTTAATGTGTAGATGTGGCAAATGCTGTTACCTGAAAACTCCATCCCACCGGCTTTACAGTGAATAGTTTTAGTTATTTTCATGGAGGATTTTAAACACTGGAAGTCTTTTATCCACTCTTGGAAAAGTCTAAATGCTGGATTGACATTCATTACATGATCACTAATAATTATTATTAGTGATCTTTAGGTGGTTTCTAAAACTCAATCTGTCAGTGTTGTTTTCATTCTCTTGTATCCACCCCTTTACGTTTTCGCAGCTGTACCTCTCTGTCATCGGAACTGAGTGATTGACAGCTGATATTAACCAATCCATTTGAGTGGGCCAATAAGAAGAGCTTGAAGGCGGGGCAAGCATTGCAGGCTTTGTTTACTGCAGCAAGTTGACATGTCAACTGTTTTAAACCATTCCCGAGCGCTGCGTTTGGTGTTTTTAGGTGCAAAGATGCTTAATGCTTGAATGCCTCCTAAATCTGCGCATGTGGTGAATATTTTGCTGTGAAAACTGCTCGCACGACAACAATTTTCTGCACTCGCACAAATACTTCCAAATATATTTTGAGGTTGCATAGATAAAATTTCAGGCGCATATACGACCAAAACGGTCGCAGTTTCGAGTCCTGAAATAGCAAATGCACCATGGAGCGACACAACTGACTCTTAAAGGGAACGGGAGAACTCATTAAGAGAATAAGCACAACTCTGTTAGACCATGTGCCGGGGCGCAGAGCGGATTTATCTATCATTAAAATAACAAAAGTGGATTCAGACACCCACTTAATGCTTTTGCACCATCATCTTTAGACTTTGTGTCTAGATCGTTAAAATAGAGCCCGTTGACTCAATGATGAGCTAAAAATCTGCAGAAATCTATGCATGCAGACTCTGTGTGGGCCTAATTATTATTAGTGACATCTTAACTACATGGCAGCTCATACTCAGAGAATTAGCAGACTGTAAGGTTAGGGTTAGTGTAAATTGACATTTAAGACATTAACATGTGTGTATCTCGCTCTCTTTCTCTCTCTCTCTCTGTGTGTGTGTGTATGTGTGTGTGTGTGTGTGTGTGTGTGTGTAGTTGTGTAAGGCCATCACAGGCTCCATGCCGCAGGACGGAGTGTGTCTTTCTCCGATTCTGTCCGGTTTCAGAGAGCGAGGCTCTGCAGGCTGGAGACCTGAGGTGTGTGAGCTGCACAAACTGCTGGACCACCAGGACTGCTGAAACACACACACCACCGCAACCAGTGTGTGTGTGTGTGTGTGTGTGTGTGTGTGTGTGTTATTTATGATTAACTGTGTGTAAAAATAATTAATGTCTGTGAAAATGTGTTTGTTTCTGTAATGGACGCACAAAGAGAGACACACACACAACCTCAACCAATGTGTGTGTGTGTGCGTTATTCATTATTACCTGTGTGTGTTGAAATAATCAATAGGCTATATTATAAAAATGTGTTTGTTTCTGTGATGGACTAAAATGTTTCCTCTCTAAGACTCGACCCTTGTTCTGATATTTACATTTTTTGTTTTTGTTTTGAGTATTAATGTGTGTGTGTGTGTGTGTGTGTGTGTGTGTGGCTAGAGCTGTAAGGGCATCCACTGTGTAAAACATATGCTGAAATAGTTGGCGGTTCATTCTGTGGTGATCCCCTGATGAATAAAGGGACTAAGCCGAAGGAAAATGACATAATTAATTTTACATGCTTTAAGCAGAGAGAAAGTCTTGACAAATCAACATGTGTACATAAGGAAAAGGAGAAAACGTTTAATGCGTTGGCCGGGAATCGAACCCGGGTCAACTGCTTGGAAGGCAGCTATGCTCACCACTATACCACCAACGCATGAATTCTCTGACAACCATCACTCTAAAAGAACAGCACCTGGTTCTCAGAGAAGCCTTAAACTTGTTTTTCTGTGTCATACAATATTTCTGTGTTGTTGTATTGCTATAATAACAGCTACCTACATGTGTTACAAACTTGTTTAGCAGTAAGTCAAACGTAATTTCACACATTTCCGCTAATATCATTCAATTAGCATTAGCATGTTAGCTGTTGCCTTCACACATAACGTTACTTTCAAACAGCGCCTCTGCTCGATCTGCTGAATTACTCACTTTACTCTCTGAAATACAAACACCAGACCACTGTTTTTTCTGTATTAATATATTAATTCTTTTCGCGTTTACCTGCTGGCAAACGAGTGCCACTTGATCAGAGGATCGGTGTGTATGTTGATGTTTGTCAGTAGCTACCTAACACGCTAGGTTCAGAAATGGATTTGTTTGACGATCTTCCAGAACCTACAAACGATCCAGGTGGGTTTTTTCACACTAATTATATAACAATAAGCATCATGCATATGTTACATATGTTAAAGTCATTTGAACAGATAAAAGTAAACATTTGGACAGGTCAGTATTGATGCAGTGCATGCGCCTGAGTTAGCATTAGTATTGTTATTATTACCCTCACACATTTCTACATAATGTGCCTGTTTTAATGACTAAAACGTTCGATCATTGTGCTTGTATTTATATATATATATATAACTTTATATGGTTTCTCATTTTGAGAATATTGCAGGATACAATGCTATATACTGAGGGTAGTTTACCAGAGAGATGAAATTTTCAAAGTATTTCCTATTTTTTCCTCCTGGAAGAAGTCTTCCCTGCTGAAAAGGATGGTTGGCTGGTTTTAGCTGATCAACCAGCCTGGTTTTAAAGGGTTTTTGACCATTTCCAGGCTGGTTTCCAGCCATTTCCAGCCTGGTTTTAGCTGGTCAGGCTGGGAGATGACCAGCTAAGTCCAGCTTAACCAGCCTAGCCAAGCTGGGAGCCCAGCCAAAACCAGCTATGTCCAGCTTAAACCAGGCTGATCAAGCTGGTTTTAGTTCGTTTTAGCTGGTCATTTTCCAGCCTGACCAGCTAAAACCAGTCTGGAAATGGCTGGAAACCAGCCTGGAAATGGTCAAAACTCCTCTAAAACCAGGCTGGTCGATCAGCTAAAACCAGCCAACTATATACAACTTTAGGCTGGTTTAAGCTGGATTTTTTAGCAGGGTTATTTCTTTTAATTTGGCTGGAATAAAAGCGGTGTTAAAGTCAATATAATTAGCAACCTGTAAATATTTTTCCATTGGCAACAGAACAAACTAATGTTTTCCAATAACTTGCCTAATTAAGCCTTTAAATCAATTAAGTCAATCTCAACATTGTTAAGCAGCTCACAAGATTATAAAGTATCCTAAACGCACAAATGAAGATTCTTTAAAGAGCCCCTATTATGAGTTTTAAAAATGACCATCTATTCAGTGTATAACACAGCTCTAATTTAATGAAAACACCAACTGAGGGATAAATCTTACAGTGCTCAACATACAGTGCATTCAGAAAGTATTGATAGCGCTTCACTTTTTCCACATTTGTTTATGTTTCAGTCTTATTCCAAAATGGATTAAATTCATTTATATCCTCAACATTCTACACACAATCCCCCATAATGACAATGTGGTTTTTGAAATTGTTGCAGATTTATTAAAATATAAAGCTGATAAATCACATGTACATCAGTATTGACAGGTTTTGGCGTGAAGCTCTACATTGAGCTCAGGTTCATTCTGTTTCCACTGATCATTCTGGAGATGTTTCAGCAGCTTCATTGGAGTTCACCTGTGGTCAATTCAGCTAATTGAACATGATGTGAAAAGGCACACACCTGTCTATATAAGGGCCCAGGGTTGACAGTGCATGTCAAAGCACAAACCAAGCATGAAGACAAAGGAACTGTCTGTAGACCTCAGAGACAGGATTATCTGGAGGCACAAGGCTGGGGAAGGTTACAGAAACTTTTCTGCTGCTCTGAAAGCTTCAATGAGCACAGCAGCCTCCATCATCCGTAAGTGGAAGATCGAGAACCACCAGGACTCTTCCTAGAGCTGGCCGGCCATCTAAGCTGAGTGATCGGGAAAGAAGGGTCTTAGTCAGGGAGGTGATCAATAACCTGGTGGTCACTCTGTCTGAGCTCCAGTGTACTTCTGTGGAGAGAGGAGAACCTTACAGAAGGACAACCATCTGTGCAGCAATCCACCAATCAGGCCTGTATGGTAGAGCGGCCAGACTGAAGACACCCCCCGCCTGGAATTTGCCAAAAGGCATCTGAAGGACTCTCAGACCATCAGAAACTAAACTCTCTGGTCTGATGAGACCCAAATTGAACTCTTTGGAGTGAACGCCAGGCGTTACGTTTGGAGAAAAGCAGGCAGCGCTCATCACCAGGCTAATAGCATCCCTACAGTGAAGCATGGTGGTGGCAGCATCATGCTGTGAGGATGTTTTTCAGCAGCAGGAACTGGAAGACTAGTCAGGATAGAGGGAAAGATGAATGCAGCAATGTACAAAGACATCCTGAATGAAGACCTGCTTCAGAGTGCTCTTGACCTCAGACTGGGGTGACGCTTCATCTTCCAGCAGGACAATGACCCAAAGCACACCGCCAGAATATCAATGGAGTGGCTTCAACAACAACTCGGTGAATGTCCTTGAGTGGCCCAGCCAGAGCCCAGACCTAAATCCTATTAAACATCTCTGGACAGATCGGAAAATGGCTGTACACCGTCACTTACCATCCAACCTGATAGAGCTTGAGAGGTACTGCAAAGAAAAAATTCCCAAAGACAGGTGAGCCGAGCATCATATTCAGAAAGACTTGAGGCTGTAATCGCTGCCAAAAGAGCATCAACAAAGTGTTGAGCAAAGGCTGAGAATACTGATGTACATGTGATTTATCAGCTTTTTATTTTAGTAAATCTGCAACAATTTCAAAAACTCTTTTACCACATTGTCATTATGGGGGATTGTGTGTAGAATGTTGAGGAAATAAATGAGTTTTTGGAATAAGGCTGTAACATAAACACATCTAAAATGTCAAGTGCTATCAATACTTTCCGGATGCACTGTACATGAGTACACCCATTCCAAATCCCTCATTAAAATGAATATTTTTTTAATAGGAAGCTCTATAATATTATATTAGTGCATATATATTAGATTAGTCAGTACTGAAGCCAAAACTGGAGCTTATCTAACAAAATAATTCATGAAAACAGTTCAAAATTAGTACATCCAAATGTATATATTAGGGAAAATATTAAATACAACATTTTAAAAAAGCAAAATTCAAGAGAAATAAAAAATGTATACAATTTTGTTGAAGTTTAGTAGTTTGTCAATTTCCCCCAATATTTCACATGCATTTAATTGTATAATCTTTCCTTTTCTAAATATGTTCGGTGACTAAAATATTATTTTAACAGATATATCTGTGTAATAACTCAGTTTTGTTCAAATGCACCAAAATATAGCATGGTGGCTCAGTGGTTAGAACTGTGGCCTCACAGCATGAAGGTCGATAGTTCGAGTCCCGGCTTGGTCAGTTGACATTTCGGTGTGGAGTTTGCATGTTCTCCCCAAGTTGGCGTAGGTTTCCTCAGGGTGCTCCGGTTTCCCCCACAGTCCAAACACATGCGCTATAGGGGAATTGATGAACTAAATTGGCCATAGTGTATGAGTGTGTGTGAATGAGTGTGAATGGGTGTTTCCCAGTGTTGGGTTGCAGCTGGAAGGGCATCCACTGTGTAAAACATATGCTGAAATAGTTGGTGGTTCATTCTGTTGTGGTGACTCCTGATAAATAAGGGACTAAGCCTAAGGAAAATGCATGAATATACTTATTTAAGCTGAGCACTGTATACAACGATTCTCTCTCTCTCTCTCTCTCTCTCTCTCTCTCTCTCTCTCTCTCTCTCTCTCTCTCTCTGTCTCTCTCTCTCTGTCTCTCTCTCTCTTTCTCTCTCTCTCTTTCTCTCTCTCTCTCTCTCTCTCTCTCTCTCTCT
>CAIGQZ010009203.1:1250235-1285913 GCA_903798205.1 Danio tinwini
ACACACACACACACACACACACACACACACACACACACACACACACAAACCAATCAAGCTGCAAACAATTATGTGTGTTTAAAAATATACCTTCACTTTACTGTTACTGTTAGTTTTCAAATCTTTTTCAATCTCAATTTTATTTTCCAAAAGAGGTTCATAAAAGAAATCTATACCATTCTGGGATCTGTATGCAATTTAATTACAGGGTTCCCACTCTTCTTGAAATGCTTGAATATTAAGTTCATGCAATTTATCTTTGATGATGGCTTTAAGATTGGATAAACGCATAAATGCAGTGGTCAGATTCTGCTTTTTTCAGCTTCAACTCTAAAAAACAGTCCTATACTATCTGGAAAAAATTAATAAATAATTCATGCTTTAATTACTTCTAGGTTGGACTACTGTAACTCACTATATTTTTGGATTAGTTAGACAACTCTATCCTGTTTACAATTAGTTCAAAATTGCTGCTGCAAGGCTTTTAACCGGTACCAAAAAACATGACCACATCACACCAGTCATACGCTTTGCACTGGTTGCCTGTGCGCTATTGTGTCACTTTTAAAATTTTTCTCTTGGTTTTCATTCATTCATTCATTCATTTTCTTTACGGCTTAGTCCCTTTTTTAATCAGGAGTCGCCACAGCGGAATAAACCGTCAACTTATCCAGCATATGTTTTGCGCAGCAGATGCCCTTCCAGCCGCAACCCAACACTGGGAAACACTCTTGCATTCACACACATACACTACGACCAATTTAGCTTATTTAATTCACCTATACCACATGTCTTTGGACATGTGGGCGACACCGGAGCAAAAAAGTATCATCAATCAGCATAACAGACATTTAAAGACAAAATTATCCACCTCAATTAACACAATTTCTAATCATAATAGTTTTAATACTATACAGCTTAAAGTGACATTTAAAGGCTTAACTAGGTTAATTAGGGTAATTAGGCAGGTTTGGGTAATTAGGCAAGTTATTTTATAGCAATGGTTTGTTCTGTAGACTATGGAAAAAATAATAGCTTAAAGGGGCTAATATTATTGACCTTAAAATGGTTTTAAAAAATTAAAAACTACTTTTATTCTAGCTGAAATAAAACAAATAAGACTTTCTCCAGAAGAAAACATATTATCAGACATGCTGTGAGAATTTCTTTGCTCTGTTAAACATCATTTGGGAAATATTTAAAAAAGAAAAAATTTCTAAGGGCGGCGAATTGATACACACACACACACACACACACACACACACACACACACACACATATATATATATATTTACCAGCAGGGGTTTAGAGAGAAAAAAAGAAAAACACTCACCAGATTATTCTCGTCTGTGCCTTTATTTTCCATCTTTTTTCAATATGTTGTCGAGTCCACACAGTTTCAGCACACCTCCCAAACACACACACACACACAGCAGGGACAAAAACTGCAGGGATGGTTTTTATATATGAGAGCAGTTTGTATTTATTTAAATATGAGGTGGTGTTAAACTGAGAGAGACTCCACCCACTGTCAGATTACTAACACATTATACATAAAGAAATTGTTAAGTTGCTACACCAAAAAAAAAAAACATATATATAATTTTATATATTTATATATAAAAATTTTTAATTTTTTATTTTTTTTTTTTTTTTTTACTTGATTTATTATGCTTTACTTTGGGAAAAAAGTTTATACTAAAAAATATATAAATATATAATGATAAAATAGAATAATTTTATAATAAATTAAGTAAAAAAAGTATAATTCAGCTAAAAAAATCTAATTCTAATTCATAATTAATTAGATTGTTTTTACTTTATAATAAATTTAGTTGAAAAACCTAAAAAAGGAATAGTAAATTAAGTTAAAAAAAGAAAACTTTTTTTATAGTAAATTAAGCTGGAAAAATACACACATTTTTTATGTATTTAATCACGTTGAATAAAACTAATTGTATTTTTTATAATAAATCAAGTAAAAAAATATTTTATAATAAATTGTTAAAGTATTTTTGGTAAAAATAAACTAAATTTTCTTGTATAACTTTCTCTAATTAATTTAATTGAAAAATCGAATTATATTATAATTAAGTTAAAAAAACAACAAACAAATGTTCTTTTTGTAGTAAATTAAGTTAAAAATAACCATTCTTTTGTAAAGAATTAAGTTGAAAAAATATTATATTTTATAATTAAGTTTAAATAACCTTTAAATAAAGTAAGATAAAAACTAATGTTTTAAATAATATCTAATGTAATAAATTGTTTAAAAATTAATTTGAAAAAATATAACTTTTTTTATAATTAAGTAAAAAAATCATTCTTTTCTATGAATTAAGTCAACAAGTTGAAGTCATTTGTTTAAGTTTTAGCTTATTCATGCACAATCTAGTCAAGATTAATGAAATGTTCAGCTCACAATAATGGTAAATTCCGCAAAGAAAAGAGCTGACATGAAGAATTGAGATGTTCGTGTCCTGTTAAGTGAGTTTTCACAGTATTTTAAAGTGTTTAAAGAGTAAATGATGGTTCATTTCTCAGTTTCACACACAATCATATTTTACAACTGCTTGAGTCAAGTGCGCAAACACTTCGTGGAAAAACACTTCAATCAGAACAATGTCAATCTATCTTTACAAATTATGTTTACAGGTCATCTGGTGCAGATTTGTATTTATAGACTGATCTGTGCAGAAATCTGTGCTTGTTTTGATGATCAACAGTCTGTAGGAGTGAAACGTACAGTTCCCTATTGAACAGAGGAAGAGCTGAGAAACCATTTATTATTATTTTATTGTTTATGGTATTGGATGGATGGATGGATGGACAAATGGATAGATGAACAGCTAGATGGATGGATGGATGGATGGATGAATGGATAGATTAACAGCTAGATGGATGGATGGATGGATGGACAAATGGATAGATAGATAGATAGATGTGTGTAGAATGTTGAGGAAATACATGAAGTTAATCCATTTTGGAATAAGGCTGTAACATAAACAAATGTGGAAAAAGTCAAGCGCTATCAATACTTTCCAAATGCACTGTACAGGGAGTGCAGAATTATTAGGCAAATATTTTGACCACATCATCCTCTTTATGCATGTTGTCTTACTCCAAACTGTATAGGCTCAAAAGCCTACTACCAATTAAGCATATTAGGTGATGGGCATCTCTGTAATGAGAAGGGGTGTGGTCTAATGACATCAACACCCTATATCAGGTGTGCATAATTATTAGGCAACTTCCTTTCTTTTGGCAAAATGGGTCAAAAGAAGGACTTGACAGGCTCCGAAAAGTCAAAAATAGTGAGATATGTTGCAGAGGGATGCAGCACTCTTAAAATTGCCAAGCTTCTGAAGCGTGATCATCGAACAATCAAGCGTTTCATTCAAAATAGTCAGCAGGGTCGCAAGAAGCTGAACAAGACACACAAGCTGAAACGTCAAGACTGGGCCAAGAAATATCTCAAGTCTGATTTTTCTTAGGTTTTATGGACTGATGAAATGAGTCTTGATGGGCCAGATGGATGGGCCCGTGGCTGGATCAGTAAAGGGCAGAGAGCTCCAGTCCGACTTAGACGCCAGCAAGGTGGAGGTGGAGTACTGGTTTGGGCTGGTATCATCAAAGATGAGCTTGTGGGACCTTTTCGGGTTGAGGATGGAGTCAAGCTCAACTCCCAGTCCTACTGCCAGTTTCTGGAAGACACCTTTTTCAAGCAGTGGTACAGGAAGAAGTCTGCATCCTTCAAGAAAAACATGATTTTCATGCAGGACAATGCTCCATCACACGCGTCCAAGTACTCCACAGCGTGGCTGGCAAGAAAAGGTCTAAAAGAAGAAAAACTAATGACATGGCCTCCTTGTTCACCTGATCTGAACCCCATAGAGAACCTGTGGTCCATCATCAAATGTGAGATTCACAAGGAGGGAAAACAGTACACCTCTCTGAACAGTGTCTGGGAGGCTGTGGTTGCTGCTGCACGCAATGTTGATGGTGAACAGATCAAAACACTGACAGAATCCATGCATGGCAGGCTTTTGAGTGTCCTTGCAAAGAAAGGTGGCTATATTGGTCACTGATTTGCTTTTGTTTTGTTTTTGAATGTCAGAAATGTATATTTGTGAATGTTGAGATGTTATATTGGTTTCACTGGTGAAAATAAATCATTGAAATGGGTATATATTTGTTTTTTGTTAAGTTGCCTAATAATTATGCACAGTAATAGTCACCTGCACACACAGATATCCTCCTAAAATAGCTCAAACTAAAAACAAACGCTTTGATATTAATGAGTTTTTTGGGTTCATTGAGAACATGGTTGTTGTTCAATAATAAAATGAATCCTCAAAATACAACTTGCCTAATAATTCTGCACTCCCTGTATATAACTAGATAGATAGATAAATGGATAACAGATGAGCAGATGGATGAAAAAATAGATGGATAAAGGGATGAACAGATTTATAAACTGTTGGATTAATGAATAGATATATAAATAGAGAGATGGATAAACGCATAGATGGGTGGATGGATGAATGGATGGATGGATAAACAGATGGATGGTGGATAATTGAATGGATGAAAATACTTGAATTGCTGACAGTCACGAAAGCTGCGTACTGAGTCATATGGATAGATGGATGGATGAACAGATGAATGGATTGATGGATGGCTGAATGAACAGGTAGATGGATTGGTGAACAAATAGATATGTAGATAGATGGATGAACGCATGGATGGATGAATAGATAGATAAATAGATGAACAGATAGAAACTGTAAATGTATGGAAAGATGGATGGATGAACAGATGGATGGATAGATGGATGAATGGACGGTTGAACGGACTCTTGAAATGCTCAGTCATGAAAGCTGAGTACTGAGTCATATTTGAATGGATTGAATGATGAACATAGATGGATGGACGGATAGATTGATGGATGGCAGGATGAACAGATAGATGGATGGATAGATTGATCTAGTGATCATACAGTGATTATACAACATTACAATATTATTAGTGATTATACTTGTGATGCATTATTTATGTATTTATCACTGTGTTATTTTTGGCAAAACAGAAACATTTCCAGGTTTTATCTCAGAGGAATGCTGCATAATCAGTGTTGTTTATACTGTGTGTACATTTAGTTCATGTTGTTATGTAAAAACACACATCAGCTGTTTTCCAGGTATGCTAACACTCGAGAAGTAAAAAGGAGAAAAGAAATGAGCAAAATCACAGGTATTTCAGGAGTATATCTGCCTATTATCCTAGTGGAGCAACAGGCATTGAGATGAACAGAAGTTAATGCTTCTCAGTTTATTATAAAATTATTCATTATATTTTTATATAATAAAAATGCACTGGAAAGTGTAAAAACTAAGAAAAGAAACATTTACATTAATTAAAGCACATGCTGCTTTGGAAAAAACACTTTGCAGCAAATGCAAGACAAAACTCAAATTATTAATTTTTTCTAATATTTCTTTACAGTTGTTTAAGTGTTTTAAATTATTTCAATTTTTTAAATAATGTTTTACATGTTTATTGAGCAGCAAATCAGCATGTTGTAATGATTTCTGAAAACATACAACTGTTCATAAATATTATCATCATTATTAATAATAATAATAATCAATGTTTATTGAGCAGCAAATCAGCATATTGTAATGATTTCTAAAAAAATACAACTGTTCATAAATTGTATTTGTATTATTGTATTATAAATAATAATAACAAGCAACAAATCAGCATATGACAATTTCCAAAAAAAAACTGTTCATAAATATTATTATTATTATTATTATTAAATGTTTGAGCAGCAAATCAGCAGATTAATGATTTCTGAAAAAAACACAACTGTTCATTATTATTATTATTATTATTATTGATGCATTTATTAATAATAATAGCAATAATAAATGCTTAAGCAGTAAATCAGCATATTATAATAATATCTGAAAAAATACAACTGTTCATAATATTATTATTGATCATTATTATTATAATTATTATTAAATCTTTATTGCGCAACAAATAAGCATATTAAAATGATTTCTGAAAAATACATTGTTCATAAATATAATTCTTTATTAATAATAATAATAATAATAATAATAATAAATGTTTATTGAGCAGAAAATCAGCATATTAATGATTTCTGAAAACATACAACTGTTCATAAATATTATCATCATTATTAATAATAATAATAATAAATGTTTATTGAGCAGAAAATCAGCATATTAATGATTTCTGAAAAAATACAACTATTCATAAATATTATTATTATTATTGATGTATCTATTAATAATTACAATAATAAATGCTTAATAAGCAGCAAATCAGCATATTATAATATCTAAAAAATACATCTGTTCATAAATATTATTATTATTATTATTATAGTTGTTATTATTATTATTAATAATAATATTAATAATAAATATTTATTGAGCAACAATTCAACATATTATAATTGATTTCTGAAAAAACACAACTGTTCATAAATATCATCATCATTATTATTATTATTATTGATGTATTTATTAATAATAATAACAATAATAAATGTCTATTGAGCAGCAATGGGGCAACGCAGTGGCGCAGTAGGTAGTGCTGTCGCCTCACAGCAAGAAGGTCGCTGGTTCGAGTTTCGGCTGGGTCAGTTGGCATTTCGGTGTGGAGTTAGCATGTTCTCCCCATGTTCACGTGGACACTCCAGTTTTCCCCAACAGTCCAGAGACGTGGTACAGGTGAATTGGGTAAGATAAATTGTCCATAGTGTATGTGTGTGAATGAGTGTATGTGTGTTCCCCAGAGATGGGTTGCAGCTGGAAGTGCATCCGCTGCGTAAAACATATGCTGGATAGGTTGGCAGTTCATTCCGCTGTGGCGACCCCGGATAAATAAAGGGACTAAGCCGAAAAGAAAATAAATGAAGGAATATTGAGCAGCAAATCTGCATATTATAATGATTTTTGAAAAAAAATGACAGGAATGCATTCATTTCTAAAATGTAAGTTATAGAAAACAGTTATTTATGTGCTTTTTTACTGTTCATTAAATCAAATAAACGCAGGGTTGAACAGCTGAAGAGACAGACATTTTTTCTTGTTTTAAAACTTTTGCCATGATGTGTATATTACAGTGCCTCACTTCACTTCTCTTTTTTCATTTTTATTCATATATATATATATATATATATATATATATATATATATATATATATATATATATATATGCATATGCATGGAAGCAGCTGATGTGTTTTCATTTAATAATAACAACATGAGCTAAATATATGGGGATATTAAATAACAATTCTTTAATACGTACTTCCAGAGCTTCTGTGTTTTTATTACAAATTTGTCCACAAGGTGGCGCTTTTCAAACTTTCCCAATGGTTTCAGCGTGTGACAGAAGAAACACAAACCGCTCTGCAGATGAAGAGAAGTGTTAAACACTCACCAAACATCAGATGTCTGTATTATAAATAATACATATTATGCACAACACTGAGTTATAACACTGAGTGGACTAAAAAAGAAACCCAAAATATATAAAAAATATTAATTGCTAATTTAATTACAATTAGGCGACGCAGTGGCGCAGTAGGTAATGCTGTCACCTTACAACAAGAAGGTCACTGGTTCGAGCCTTGGCTGGGTCAGTTGGCGTTTATGTGTGGAGTTTGCATGTTCTCCCTGCATTCGCGTGGGTTTACTCCGGGTGCTCCGGTTTCCCCCACAGTCCAAAGACATGCGGTATAGGTGAATTGGGTAGGCTAAATTGTCTGTTGTGTATAAGTGTGTGTGTATGGATGTTTCCCAGAGATGGGTTGCGGCTGAAAGGGCATCAAAAACGTGCTGGATAAGTTGGCGGTTCATTCCGCCGTGGCGACCCCGGATTAATAAAGGCACTAACCCGAAAATGAATGAATGAATAATTACGATTTCTTAAAGTTAATTTAGTTACTCAATACGTAATTTGAGTGTGTGTGGGAATGAGTTTCCCAGTATTTTTATATAACTATAATAATACACAATTTCTGCACAAATTCTTCATGTATTCACTCATTAATTCATTTTCTTTTGGGCTTAGTCCATTTATTCATCAGGGGTCGCCACAGCGGAATGAACCGCCAACTTATCCAGCATATGTTTTACACAGCGGATGCCCTTCTAGCTGCAACCCAGTACTGGGAAACACCCATACACACTCATACAATACAACCAATTTAGTTAATCAGTTCCCCTATAGTGCATGTGTTTGGACTGTGGGGGAAACCAGAGCACCTGGAGGAAACCCACACCAACACAGGGAGAACATGAAGTCACAGAAATGACCCAGCCGAGGCTCAAACCAGCGACCTTCTTGCTGTGAGGCAACATCACTACCCACTGCGCCACCGCACCGCCAAATTCTTTATTTTTACATTACATTTTCTGGCATGCATTTATTTATTTATTTTCACATGAATTTAAACAATTATTTATTTATTTATACATTTATTTATTTCCACTTTTATATATTTTCTAATGTATATATTTATTACATAATATTTATTTATTTCTCATTTTAACATTTAGTCATAAACATTTCTTCATTCGAAGGGTTAAACGTGTGCTGTAGATTTTAACCATACAGGCCTAAGTACTTAGCCTCTATATTTCTAATTTAGTCAGACTGGACATTCCACACTCTTGAGTTTCTCCTCTTGACACAGAAGACTGAGAAAATTAAGTCAGACAACTGGAATGAGTCACACACACACACACACACACACACACACACACTGACTCAAACACATTAAAAAATGATCCAGTCTGGACGAGAAACATTCTTACTCTTAAAAATGCTGGGTTGTATTAACCCAATGTTGGGTCAAATATAGACAAAATGTGACTTTTTTACATGACATTTAAAGGACTTTTTTATTTTTAGTTTTGTTTTATTAGATTAATCTTAGGTCAGACCGAAAATAATAGCTCTGTAAATGCAATATGAATAAATTTACACAAACAGCAATGGTTAGCACTGTCACCTAACAGCAAGAAGATCGCTGGTTCGAGTCCCAGCGGGGAGTTTGCATGTTCTCCCCGTGTTGGCGTGGGTTTCCTCCGGGTGCTCTGGTTTCCCCCACAGTCCAAACACATGCGCTATATGGGAACTGATGAACTAAATTGGCCGTAGTGAATGTGTGTGTGTGTGTGTGTATGGGTGTTTCCCAGTTCTGGGTTGCAGCTGGAAGAGCACCTGCTGCTTAAAACATATGCTGGAATAGTTGGTGGTACATTCCGCTGTGGTGACCCCTGCTGAATAGCGACTAAAGGCTGTTTTATACTTCTGCCTAGGCATGGGACTTTATAAGATACTGACGGTATGATAGCCTTGGATAAAAATATCACAGTTTCACGGTATTGTGATTACGGCTCTAAATATATTCTTTTTAAATGTCTGGGTAAAAAAAACTAAACTTTTTCCCCCTTGAACACAATATATTTTATTTTGAGAAACATTTAAAGTATTTTAGAGCAGTAAACATGTCAAACTGAATAATTTAAATGAATCATTGACTTCTGCTGTCCTCATTAGTTTCTAAAACACAGATTTCTTTACAATTTAAACGGCATCTTTAGATATATTTTCTGCTGGAGATACTGTTGTCCTAAAAAACGAAATAAAAAAAATGTAAATAAAAAAACATACACATACCTTAGGAACGGTATAGCAGACAATTTTGGTGGTATACCTTAAAATCGGTTATGATTAAAGTTGTTTGCCGGCTCCTGTTTCTGAATGAGTGAGTTTGAGCCACTTGTACATTAAGCGTCCAGAAAAAACAAAACACCCGCAAAGAAACTCGACACAGAGGAACATAACCTACTGCCAGCTAGTGTTTCGGAAGTGTTATTGCAGTGCAACACAAACAGCACGCAGAAGTATAAATGCACGACTACACGCAAGGCAGGCATCGTGGGTCACGCCGATAACTCGATGCAGAAGAATAAACCAAGCTTGAGCCGAAGGAAAATGAATGAATGAATGAAATGCCATAAATCAACACGTTTAGCTCACCAAACAAATTAAAAACAAAATTAAATTATACTAAATAAGTATATAAATGATAGGATACATATATTTATATAACATAACATACTGTAAATAAAACAAGTAATAGAATTTAAAAAAAATGTGTGTGTGTATATATATATATATATATATATATATATATTTATTTTTTTTTTTTTGTAATTGTATGCACTTTAAAATATCTGTTAATTACCAGGATCCATATTTTATGATTTACAGTGTTTTGGGTTTATTTGCGGTGGTAAATTAAACTTTACAGTTTAACAAAGTGGCTTTTATTGACATTTTAGTAGTTTGAAATAATGTAATGTATAAGAAATTATAATATTTAGAGAAATAAATCAGTGAAATAACAGAAAATGTGCTGCAGTTTATCACAAGGTGTTTGTAGCGTAAAATACAACACTAACCCAGACAATACAGCACTGCAAACTAGGGTTGGCTGAAGCAGTGTACTAACGCTGTGACACGTTACCTGATAGATTCAAAAGACAGAAGAGTCGTTAGATAGAGACAAGATTAATTAAATATCACGTTTAACAGCTATAGTGAGATGTGATCCAGCGGTACATGCTTGATAAATTGTTCGACGTGCACTGCTGTCTGGCCTGACTGCTGGAGCTCAGACGCTGCAGTGTATGACAGAGTTTGTGTGTGTGTGTGTGTGTGTGTGTGTGTGTGGTCACGTGATTTCCATTTTCAGAGGTATAATGTGGACGGAGAGTTCTTTTCAGAAATGCTATGTGAAATGCCAGTGTGGACGTGGATGATTTTCGTTCTTAAATGCCATTTTAAAACTTGACTTATGACTAAATAACTTGACTAAATAAGACTTATTAGTGTAAACGGGGCCTGAGTGGGTATTTTTCACGAGCGGGTTGTTGCTGTGATGCTTGCTTAGCATCGTGATGTCTATCGCAGTGTTTACCCTAGGTTTATAGTTTGGGGGGGGGGGGGGGGGTGCATTTGGAATTTGAAAACATTGCAAATGATTAAAGATGAAAATGAGTTGAAATGCACATCTATAAATCTAATACTTGTTTACTATAAGGAAATAGGCCCATAAACTACTACTTACAGCAATGAGTGTATTAAAAGAAGTTATATTATTAAATATTTATGTAAAAAAAGTTTTATCTAATAATTCCAGCCAGCTTTTAGTGGACTGTTTGATATTGTCAAAAACAGAACTTTCAGATGTTATATGTAAAAAAGGCCTAAATACATGCACAGGGCTCGAAATTGTGACTATTTTGGTCGCATATGCGCCCGAAATTTAATCTATGCGACCTCATGATATATTTGGGAGCATTTGTGCGATGTAATAGTTGTAGTGCGACTTGTTTTGATTTTTTCTAAAAACGTGCTGAAGCGGACTTCCTTGCCACGATATTGGTTCATATTAGCTGTGAATCACTCAAGGCTTTCCGCTGTCAGATAACAGGGAGCTTATAAGGGTGCCAGCTGAGATCAATCGAGTGTTTTCGGAGAAGGTGCCTGAATCTCGATGCGTTGCATTCACTGTGTCTTCAGCGCAAATGTCCGCTAAATGTAAACTGTACACATCATCGCCAAAGAAGCTCGACTTTACTAAGTTTAAACTGAATCTGCGGCTCATAACAAAGAACAGTATTGCGCCGGTGGTCATCGCGAGAATCCTGCTCTGCCTGCTCTTATATTGGGTCGGCTGACTCGCCTGCTTTTCCACAAACACAGAAAAATGAAAATCAGCTCATAATGAGACTGAGCATTTACAATGACACAAACCCAAACCAAAACTTTTAAAGAGTGATAGAAGTGAGACTTTCTTACTTTCTTTGGTCCATTCTTTCTTGAGATGTAGATTATTTCTCTATTTACTGATGACTGCTTTGCAGCTTTCAGCATTGAATTAAATGATTTATTATAGTCTTATGTTTGCTTTGTAGCAGAAATATTATTTATTAAATTGACATGCATATAAAAACAATAGTGCAAAATAAATATTACTTACTGCAATGCTTCATTTTTGTTTGTTTGCAAACCATAAATTTATTTTTCATAATGTAACGGCAGGACTTTTTACAGTACATAACTCGCATTCAAGCACATTCAGGGCAGCATGATAATGAAAAATGTTATTCATTGTAAGTATTATTGACATCATCGTCATCATTAATAATATTTTATAGTTATTAGACATTCATTTTGGAATTATTGCACAGATATCAGTAAGTCATCACAGCATTAGTTAGTTGTTTCTGGTTTTTCTTAGTCCTGATTGATGTTGTTTTCAAATACAATAAATGCCTTAATAGACAATTTGCAGTGGTGCTCATTCATTTTTGGTGGGTGCTCCTAAATTTTTTCTGGTGCTCCTAAATTTTTGAAGTTGGGAGCACCGGTGCTACCAAGTAAAAAAGTTAATTTCGAGCCCTGATGCAGGACCATTCCAATACTGCTCTATTCATTTAACCTATCAAATGTAATGTTTAGACCATTACTGTGGCTCTTACGATCTGTTCACTTGCTCATTCACTCTCGTCGCCATGATTTCCGGGTATTTTAATTCAGCTTGGGGATCACGGAGCCGGTATGAATTTGCGTAAGACACACAGAACCTATGGGAGAGGTCATAACTAGACACTAGGAGATCACAGCATGTGATGTGCACAATGCATCTGAAGAGCGCGGAGGGATGCGGGACGTATTTGAGGTCTGGGTAGGAGATGCGCGATTTCCGGGAGATTATCATTCATTTGCAGGCATCCGGGAGTCATTTGCGGGAGACACCCGGAACTTCCAGGAGACTTGGGATGTCTGCATCTGTATATATTTTAGCTGCAGTGATATTTTCGCGAGTTCAGAACAGAAATGACATGCTGTTGTGTAAATAAGTTATTACATACGCTATTTACCTTGTTTATTAAAAAAAGTTGTGATCTGTTGCTATATAGATAACACAATTAACGTGACTTCAAGGGGGGGGCGGGTAACAGCTGTTGGGAGGCCCCCTTATATAACGATAGGAGAAACACTGTATCGGCCATCGGCGATGGACGATAGCATCATCTATCGACCCAACCCTACTATTACAATTGATCTTAAAAGTCACTTTTTAAACTTTTCAACATCAAAAGTTGTTGGAGGAAATATCAAGATCCCACAATGCAATTAAAAAGCAGAAATAAACATAATAATAAAAATGAATCACAAAACACAGAAAATTGTTGATTTACAGATATTTTCTGCAGTGTGGTTGTGTTTTTATCCTGTTGTTTGGCACTATTATTAATTTGTTATATTAACAATTTTCCGCTTTTGGACAATGAAGTAAATCAAACAAACAAATGAGTGAATCAATGAGGCTTTTTAACCCAGCACTGGTTAATCAGAGAAGAACGTTTGTGAGCAGGAAGATGAGTAAAGCCTGAGTCTGCTGCTGCGTTTGGGCTGTAAATTGTGTGAAATTGCAGGCGATTGACTCCCGCTGACCTCCAGCCTGGAGTTATTATTGAAGCTGCTGGGAAATGTGGGATTGCTTCATTTGTGGAGCTTACTTTAGACATGACGTCGTTTCTTTAGGACAGAAATTGGACCAGGCTTGCATTTTAGCACTTCAGCTTATTGTACTGAAGTCTGGGCTTATTTTTAGTTTAGCTGATATTCTTTACAGGTTTTGCATGCTGGACTAAACATTGAATTAGATTTTAAAAAACAAACAAACTTTGAAATATGGGTAGCATGGTGGCTCAGTGGTTATCACTGTGGCCTCACAGCAAGAAGGTCGCTGGTTCGAGTCCCGGCTGGGTCAGTTGGCATTTCTGTGTTCTCCCCGTGTTGGCGTGGGTTTCCTCCGGGTGCTCCGGTTTCTCCCACAGTCCAAACACATGCGCTATAGGGGAATTGGATGAATTTATGAGTGTGTGTGTGTGTGTGACAATGATAATTTATGGGTGTTTCCCAGTACTGGGTTTCAGCTGCAACTGCTGAATTAAGATTGTTCATTTGTTTATAATTTTTTTATTTATATATTCAGACAGCTAAAACATTTCACAAAATGTGTTAAATCAACTGCACAAAGCGACTGGCATGCTGAAAAACCTATTAAATGAATAGATACAAAGATTAGACATTTATCATCGATATCGACTGATATGAAAATTATCATGATAATTTTTTTTGCCATATCGCCCAGCGCTAATTAAAATTATAAATACAAAATACTTCTTTGACAACATAAATGTACAAACTTTGTTTATTCATCATAATTAATAAATACGCAATACAAACAATATTCATAATATCCATCAAAATACTGAAAAAAAACACACACAAAATATATACCAGCGACATCGGAAAACAAAGAGTTTATGTTAATGAGCATCCAGAGCACTCCGCCTCCACAATCAATGCTCCAATCAGATGCATCAAAACAGTCCTGCTGATTGGCTGATTTCAGAGTCATTATGGAGAGACTGTGAGAAGCTTTTGAGTAATTTTTGTTTTGTTTTGTAATACTCGCACGTGATGTTGTGTCCAAGTCAAATATGCAAACAAAAATAAAAGGCACATTCCCGCCGGTGGGAAATCCAAACATCTGCAGCAGCTGAGATTGATTCTGGATTAATCCATTGTGTAGTTTTGTTGCGTTCTGGAGCTCTTCTGCGTGTGTGTTTGTGCAGTCCGCAGGCGTCTGCTTGTGCGTCTGAGACAGCCTGATCTCCACTTTAGAGCTTGTCAGTGTCTCCAGCTTTTCTTTTTCTCTGCCATCTTTGCCATTTCTTCTTTCTCCATGAAGTCCTCTGCAGAACAGAGACAGTAAAAGATGTATTGAGGAAACTGTGCAGGATTTAGTTCATGTTTTAAAGACACAGTACATGGTTTCCGCTACATTCATTCTTCCATGGCGGGGCGCCACACCAAAATTCATCCCGCCAGGGCTACATTACAGCTTCTCATTCAAAACATTGAGTCGCTGTTTTATTAAATAGCGGATTATAATCACACTAAAACATATTAAAAGGTAAGTGAATTATAACAGCGCAAACTTTTCTGTAATCATAGTAGTGCTGTGCGTTATTTGTTTAACCCTTTAAGGTGACATGCTGACTGACTGATAGGTGCGTGAGGCCAGCAAACATGACGTAGCTTTCAGTTAAGATGAACACAGTTTCCATAATAATACTTTATAGATAAAGGTCTGTGGCTCTGCATACAATGACTTTATCTTGCTGGAGTTTATAGCTGTTTCACTTTACTTCAGGACGCATTAATGCCGCTCTGTAGGTCTATTGGAGACATTAATAAATATTCCTAGCCAATCTAATAAATTTTGAAGACACACTCATTACATAAACGCACTAAATCGCACTTCAGCAGCATTTATTTGGGAGCGCACAAGAAGTTCTGCACTTGAGCATCGTATATAAGAGGGTGTCCAAAGAGGTTTTGTGCACGAACAGAGGAAATCGGCGTGCAAGCAAAAAGATATGCATGCTCGTATGTTACATGAACGCGATCTTGACTAACATCTGAGGTGAAGCCCTTTAAAACAATAAAGTATATAGTAAATGCTAATCCAAATCAATCTATTAAACTGTTTTTACAGTTTCAGTTTAATAATTAACGAAGCACGGTTTGAGCAGCATAAGCTGGACAGTCTTTACAAGCTATTCGCAGCACTAATAGTATTCTTAAGGCTCGTACACACCGGGACGCTTTTCGTTTGCGTTTATCGTCAGCGTTTTCCAAGACGTTTTTCCGGATTCAAACCCATTTTTTTTTAAAGGCGTCGAGCAGAAAAGTACGCAAAATCACTCCTTGACGTTAGATGGCGCCACACAACTTTAAGCTCCTGACACCCGCTTGTAACACAGAGAAAGAAGACAAAGTTGACACGCTTGTTGTTATGGATGGTTTAAGTAGCAGCTCCAGCTCTAGCGATGAAGAAATGATTATTGTTCACCAGTGCAATAAGCAGCTTCACGTTCATCACGCCTCTGGGCATCTTCTTCAATGTGCGCTCGCATTGACAGTGTTGCGCTTGAGCGCCTCCTAGTGCTGTTTACTGTAACTTCAGCAGCTCCATACAGGTGAACAAAAGTGGCAATCTGATTGGTGGAGAAGGTTTTGACGCAGTGCGTCAAAACAAAAAAACGAGCATGAGGCTGTTTTTTAAAAATGACGCTTTTGCGCCTGGCGTTTTGCGTGTTAGTGTGCACGATCACATTGACGCCCTTTATTTAGTCACGAGGCGTTAGACGTCAACGGAAAACGTGTGCAAAAACGTCTTGGTGTGCACGGGCCTTTAGGTTTCCTCGGAAGAATAAACTCAGTCTGAAGAATAAGAGAGCTCAAAATTTCGTTGAGTGAATGGAGATGCTCCCCGCATGTCTCTTCGTGATGCGCGATTTATAAAATGAGAGTCTGCATAGGCCTATTCGTGCCAGTCTGTCAGATAAAATTGGTTAAAATACCCGCGGACATAACCGAGATCTGCGCATAACAGGTTTTTTATGCGTCCCTCAATATGTGATGTCAAGAGGGTGACTCCATAAGTAAGGTAAACTGCACACACTTGATTATGTAATGCGTGGACACGTCTCACAGCGCAAAGCATAACTAAACCTTTAAATGTCCATGCTTAATCAGTCATGGATGAGGTCTGTCTATTAAAGGGTTATTGACAATGAATAGATCGTTAGCATCCTAAATAAAAATATTAAATACTGAACATTCTGCAATCTCGACTTGTAATACTGCTTCACGCCATTTATCATTGAAATAACACCATAGGTAGTTGGTAGATCTGTGTAAAAGGCCTGCTGCCACAGCTGGAAAAAATCCTAGAGGAAACACTGCAGTATGTAATATTGGCCACTAGAGAACGCATGTTCACAACAAACAAAGATGTAGTTTGATGATGCCGTAACTGAGGGATCATTTACAAGACAAAAAAGGGGAACTTTTTATGTGTTTGCCTGTTTGTTAAAATGACGATTTCAGGCCAAAATGGGAAAACTTTTTATTAATTTGCCTGTTCATTTAATCAACGTTTTCAACCAAAAAAATTCACTTTTCATGCATTTGCCTGTTTGTTTAAACAATGTTTTCAGAAGAAAAAAAAAGGAATATTTTGATCCATTTTCATGTTTGTTTACACATTTTTAGCCAAAAACAGATAATTTTTAAGTATGTTCTGTTTATTCTGTTCACTGTGCAACACTTTCAGGCAAAAACTTAGTTTTTCTAATGCATTTTACTGTTTGTTTACATGACAAGACTTTTTGTGACTAAAAACAAGGAAGTTTTTGAAAATGTCGCTGTTGTCATGTCCGTCTCACTTGTTAAAATTGCTTATTTTTCTGGATTTATACATTCTTGCAATAACATTTGAGATGATGATGATAATAATAATAACAATAATAATAATAATGATTATGATATAGCTGCAAGCAGCAATTATCGGGGCCAAGCAGACCAGTGGCCACATCATAAACAAGCATGGCAACAAGCTACAGAGCTATGGAAAAATTCTGTAACTTTTTGGCAGCATGGTCTGAGCCAAATTTGCTGGAAATTGGGCTAACGATCTATGAAGAGTTCAAAACAACAGATTTTCAAACCAATTCAAGATGGTGGACAGTAAGCAGTATCAATTAGGGAATAAATTATATCAATGTTCTCTGTATGAGCCAAGGAATCTAACAAGACCAGTTTCATGACAATAGACAAAACTATTCAAAAGTCATTTGATAAATTGTGTATGATTTCTATTGAGAACATTTTATTGTCAATTTTAATCAGAAGGTGGCTCAAACTAACGTAGTTTGGTCAATGTCAGGTCTAGATCACACACATTGACTTTGGTTTCAATACTTCAAACTGATTGTGATTCAGCCTGTAATGTCATCTGGCAGCAGAACATCAAGTTTGCGCATATAAAGATAAACATAAGTAAAACTTTGGACAAGTGGCGACGCTAGAGAGTTTGAGTTAGAGAGTCCAAATTTGTTGTGGTTGAAGACTAGGCTGTCCTCTATCAGTGTGCGAAAGTTTGCGCTAATGTCGCAAATAGTTCATAGGCCTGCTATAGACTCCCAGAGCAGAAGAAGAAGCTGGAAAAATAATAATAAGAACCGGAACGGATACAATAAGTGCCTACGCTATTATCTAATAATAATAATAAATACACCAGTCAGCGAAATATAACACTATTCTTTTGTATTAATGGAATAACCTTCTGTATTGTGCCGATAGATAATAGCCCCTTTAACACATACAGACGTTTCCAGAAAATTACCGCCAATTTTTCGGAAAGGTCTGTATATGTGAATGGGCCCTTTTTGAAAATGCTGGTAAATTTGTTCTGGCTATTTTCCGGAAAGAGAAGTTGTAAGATTATCTGTAATTTGCCGGAATGCTGAACACAGAAGGAAGATTGCTGGAAAGAGCGCGTTCACGTCTAGAACTAGCTGATGTGAGACGTCTGCTCCAGCCAATCAAAACATTCAGACGCATTCACATCAGCGCTGTTTATGAAGATAAAATATTGAATATTTTTCCAGACACATTTTGCTGCTTAATCAGATAACGTTTCTATGTCCCTTCTTAATGCCAACTGTGGAAATAATTATCGATAAAATGCTTTTGATAAGCCGTTGTTTGTTTACCTTCAAGCTCTGCTTCCTTCAGTTGCGTGATGTGTCGCGCTTGCATGTGAAGCAGCCGGTGAGCACACACACATATTATGTACATCTCAGCATGCAAAAGTGTTTCTCTATATGTTTTCAACTAAGTTGTTCACGATACTTATTCATCCACATAGTTTGTAATGTATTCAATGGTTTACAAATACAAGCGCAGCCGTTTATAGGTCATTTCTGGTTAATGATGTCAGAATTTACCAGTAGTTTGGAATGAATGTGTGAACGGTCTTTTCCGGAAAAATTCTGTAACGTCCTCGCCTGTGTGAACAGTGCTTTTTAGAACTTAATGGTAAAGTCGTTCTGGATTTTGTCTGGATATTTATCGGTATCAATGTGTGAAAGGGACAAAAGTGAGCATCAGAATGTACCTATGCATTCTGGACAGCATTTTCCCTCTCTGCGGATGGGGTTTCTGCAACTCAGCAGTGGACACTGCTTCCTCTGACACTTTGTGACACCGTGCTGTAAAAACAAGACAAAGAGTTACTTAGACTACTGCCGCAATTAGTACTTTTTATTGTACATTTACAGCTCAAATTCTGACTTTATTCTTCTCATTTTAATATTTTTTGTAATCCTGACATTGTTTCTTGTAATCCTTGTAAGAGTGCTTTCACACTTGGTTCAATTGCCCGGACCGAACCCAAGTTCAATTGTCCCCCCATGCCACCTTCTCGGCTGGTTTGTGTTCACACTGTCTTTTTTCCTTCTGAACCCTGGTACGCTTGCCTCATTGAGCTGCTGTTGTGTGTACAAAGCGCCAAAATGGAAAGACGTGTGCACATCGCAGTCGTTCTGCTTTTACTGAATCTTTTGGTTTTGGACATACAGAAAGTGACTCGTGTCTATCTGCCGCAAAAATATTAGAAACATTCAGAACATCACGCGATGTCTGCAGAAGCTGTTTTTGGAGGACATTATCACTGTGCTTGCCCTGGCTCAATCTCGCTTGCCACCAAGGTACAATACGTGACACACACACACACACGAATGAACGTCAGGAAAATGATAGTTTGTTGTACAGTTGGCGGTTCACTTTCGTTATTTGGTGTGATTGCATTCATACCAGAAGTAAACCGGACTAGAATTCGCGTGAACTGTACCCCAGACCACCTCTTTCAGGAGGGCTCGGGTATGGTTCACGGGTGCACACCCGAAAACACATTCACACTAGCTAAACGTACCATACTCTGACGTCAAACGAACCCTGGTGCAGACTAAAAGTGCTAGTGTGAAAGCACGTCAAAGTCTTGTAATTGACTTTTTTTCAGTTCTTTTTTTTGTAATTCTGAAAATTGTTTCTTGCAATTCACATATTTTTCTTATAATTCTGATGTTTTTTTGTTTATTTTGACTTTTTTTATTTTCAGAATTATTCTGACTCTGTTAAATTGTGAAATTCTTTCTTGTAATTCTGACTTTTTTGTAATTATTATCTTGTAGTTCTGACTATGGACGGGTACCGAAACTCTGTACTTTATCGGTATCGGTGCTAAATTATAAAAGACTGAAGTATCGATAAGCTCTGACGTTAACGGTTCTGCTATCAGTACTGGAGCATTATTTTTGAATAAACATTACTTACAGGAGCATAATTTAACTGACCAACCTTGTCTAATTTGCCATATTTGATATTCGTCTGCACAGTTGGCAATTTCACATGAGAAATGCTCGTGTTTCCGGCGAGCACATTAAGTAAAACAGCCTTCACAGTTCTCGGCTGTGCGCGCACACACACATAGATCGCGACACAGACTCGCGCGCACACACAGCTCGTAAGCTTCTGGAGTGAACCAAATGGTTTGTATTTCCCGAGTGGACAGCAACAATGCCCGTTGCAACAAATGCAACAAGTTGTTCTCTTGTATAAGCGGAAACACAAGCAATCTGGCTAAGTGAAAGTGTCTTTCAAAAGTGCATTAACTGCAATAAAAAGTAATGAAACGCTTTTGACTACTACTACTGACTACTTTAGCTACTAACGGTAACGTTACATCACATTGTTATGCCAGCAGTCAATCACCTAAATTAGTATAACATTAATAGTTAAATAAACACACATTCGGTTACAAGGAAAACAGTGTTTTTTCTGCAGTAGCCTAAACATATCAGCTGTATTTGCAAATATAGCCTATGAATAGCCTAATAGTAAACTATGCTTATTAGGAGATTAAAAAACTGCTTATTTTTACATTGCAAGATAATTCCCAAAACACTTTTAACTTATTTTTTGAAAAATCATAAACATTATCTCACTGTTTTTATGAAAAAAAAACATAAAAAAGTACAGAGAAGAGAACTGTTAAAGTACCGAACCGATAAGTGGTATCGATAAAAGTAATAAGCCTAAGTCTGACACTTGTCCTTTAAATTTGGAATTTTTTCCTTTTTTCCCTTGTAATTCTGACACTGGCGACACGGTGGCTCAGTGGTGTCACCTCACAGCAAAAAGGGCACTGGTTCGAGTCCAGGCTGGGTCAGTTGGCGTTTCTGTGTGGAGTTTGCATGTTCTCCCCGTGTTGGTGTGGGTTTCCTCCGGGTGCTCCGGTTTCCCCCACGGTCCAAACACATGCACTATAGGGGAACTGATCAACTAAATTAGCCGTAGTGTATAAGTGCGTATGAGTGTGTGTGAATGAGTGTGTATGGGTGTTTCCCAGTACTGGTTGCAGCTGGAAGGCTATCCGCTGCTTAAAACATATGCTGGAATAGTTGGTGGTTTATTCTGCTGTGGTGACCCCTTATGAATAAAGTGCTTAAGCTGAAGGAAAACGAATAAATGAATAATTGTGACTTTTTTTCATGTAGTTCTGACTTTATTTCATGTAATCCCGACACTTTTTCTTGTTGTTTTGTTTTCTCCGTGTAATTTATATTTTTTATTGTAATTCTGACATTATTTTTATGTAATTCTCTCACATTTTCTTGTAATTTAGATTTTTCTCCCTACAATTAATTTTGTTTTCTTGCCATTCTGATTGTTTTTCTTACTTGAAATTTATTTATTTAAATTTATCCTGCTTTGAAAATGATATTTCAAGCTTGAATGACTTTAAATAAATAAATAAATAAATAAATAAACGAGTAACTCACATCACACCAGCAGGTGATGCACTTCATCTCCCCCACCAGCGGGACGCTCGGGTGCCAGTGTTCGCTGTTCTGGTAGTAGTTTTTCCCGAATTTGCAGAGCCGCGTCCCGTCCGCCTGCATCATCTCCTCGTCCTCTAGAGGGGGCGTTTCTTCAGGAGGACACTCCTTACAGCAGTCTGACGGGTTGCGTCTGATTGGTCGGCTGCAGGTAAGGGGTGGGCACGTCACCTTCTCGCAGTGCACTTCCCCTGTCGAGCCCTTGTATGGACAAAATGATGACATAACCTATTAATATTCATGATGTTGTAGATATTTACAATAATTCTGTCATGTAGGCTTCTGACGACGTTTCGATTAATTGCTGAAGTTTTTGTTGTGATATATGGTATTATCACGGTATTGACTTTAGCTACAAAAAAGCTTATTGGGCAACCGCGCGCTAATAAACATACACAGAAGAAGACAAAACAACATTTAAATAAGTGGCTAGCACAATTTTTATCATGTCTCTGATATATATTGACATGCTGCTAACATAATTTTAGAATACCGTAGCATGTTAACATGATTCTAGTATGAATTTGCAAGTTTTTAATCATGTTTTTAATATGAATTGACATGCTGCTAACATGATTTTAGCATAACGTAGCATGTTAGCATGATTCTAGTATGAATTTTTGTTTTTATCATGTTTCTAGTATGAATTGGCATGCTGCTAACATGATTTTAGCATGATGCTAGTATGAATTTCCATGTTTTTTATCATGTTTCTGATATGAATTAACATGCTAACATAATTTTAGCATGATTCTAATATGAATTTTAGTTTTTATCAAGTTTCTAGTATGACTTAACGTGCTAACATGATTTTAGCATGATTCTAGTATGAATTTTCATGTTTTTATCATGTTTCATATATGAATTAACATGCTAACATGATTTTAGCGTGCTAACAGGATTTTAACATGATTCTAGTATATGAATTGTCATGTTTTTATCATGTTTCTAATATGAATTAACACGCTTACATGATTTTAGCATGCTAACAAGATTTTAGCATGATTCGAGTATGAATTTCCATGTTTTTTATCATGTTTCTAATATGAATTAACATGCTAACATGATTTTAGCATGATTCTAGTATGAATTAGCATGTTTTTTTATCATGTTTCTAGTATAAATTAACATGCTACTTACATGATTTTAGCATGCTGTTGTATGTTGGCATGATTCTAGTATGAATTAGCAAGTTTTTATCATGTTTTTAATATGAATTGATATGCTGCTAACATGATTTTAGCATAACGTAGCATGTTAGCATGATTCTAGTATAATTTTTTGTTTTTATCATGTTTCTAGTATGAATTGGAATGCTGCTAACATGATTTTAGCATGATGCTAGTATGAATTTCCATGCTTTTATCATGTATGAATTTTAGTTTATATCAAGTTTCTAGTATGAATTGACATGGTAACATGATTTTAGCATGATTCTATTATGAATTTTCATGTTTTTATCATGTTTTAATATGAATTGATATGCTAACATGATTTTAGCATGCTAACAGGATTTTAGCATGATTCTAGTAAGGTTTTTATGTTTTTATCATGTTTCTAGTATGAATTGACATGCCAACATAATTTTAGAATGATTCTAGTATGAATTAGCATGTTTTTATCATGTTTCTAGTATAAATTAACATGCTATGTACATGATTTTAGCATAATGTTGCATGTTGGCATGATTCTAGTATGAATTAGCATGTTGTTAGCATGTTGATTTTAAAAAGCACTCAATGAATTTAAAAGACACTTAATTATTTGCGGTATTTTGATATGTGTATGGATATGAATATTGTGCATGCTCATTATCTCCATATATGGCGTTGTTGAATATGGTAATGTGATGTTTGTAACTCACCTTGCAGGTACAGACTGCACACTTGATGTAGCCAAACGGCGGGACAAATGGATGCCATGTTGTTCCAGGTGTGTGCATTTTCTGATCGCCTTCAAAATAACAGCCTGAAACAACCAATAAACACCTTACTGTACACTTTAGATAGGGATGTCAAAAATTAAATTAAACCTATTAAAATATAAAAAAAACACATTTAAATTAAAATAACTTTTATGCATAAAATAAAAAATAACTATAATAAAATAGATGATTAAAATAAACCTATTTTTATTTTTGCATATAAAAATAAACCTATTAACATGAATAATTAAAATCATTATTAAAATAAACCAATTCAGTAACACATTTAAATTAAAATAAACTTTGATGCATATAAATAAAATAAATCTATAAAAATAAACTGAAAAAATAAATAAATAAATAAACATTAAAATATTAGTTAATTATTATTATTAAAATAAACCTATTCAGTTACACATTTAAATTAAAATAAACTTTGATGCATATAAATAAAATAAATCTATAAAAATAAACTGAAAAAATAAATAAACATATTAAAATATTAGTTAATTATTATTATTATTATAATAAACCTATTCAGTTACACATTTAAATTAAAATAAACTTCTGTTCAGTTTTTAAATAAAAATAAACACATTAAAATAAATAATGAATAATTAGAATAAGTACTAAAAAAATATTCACTTACCAATTTTAATTAAAATAACTTCTATTCATTTATGCACATACAAATAAAAAATATTAAAATAAATAATCAATAATAAATTATGTAAATATTAAAATAAACCAGTTTTGCATATACAACTAAAATAAACCTATTAACATAAATGATAATAGTTAAAATAAAATATATATAATAAAATAAACATTTTCATTTACAAATTTTAATTAAAATAAATTTCTATTTAGTTATGCATATAAAATATATATTTTTAAAATAATTAATAATTCAAACAAATATATAAATCAGTAACGAATTTAAAATTCAAATCTAAACAATTATGTATTTAAAATAATTGCATTATATATATATTATATATATATATATATATATATATATATATATATATATATAATGCAATGTGTATATATATATATTTTATAATTAATATTTTATTTTATTGCAAAAATAATATTTAGATTTTATATAAACTCACCTTCAGGATTTTCCTCAACTTTTTCTACAGTGGTCGTCTCTTTGGGTTCTTTCTTTTCTGTTGACACAAATCAAACAGTGTTAAAATATAAACTTTACACACATTAAAATATATATTTCATTTTATACAACAGTTCTGTCTGGTTCTCGAATCTAATTGTCTGATAGCTGTGTGATATTCTGCAATATCAGCACTCCTACAGCCTCTTCACTCTTGTGTATTACTCCGCCCACATAGAGTAACAGTAGATCAATAAGCTCACTACAGTTTGACAAATATAGCAGCTGATAGACAACATCATGTCCTGTTGAGGCTTTTTAGGTGAGAACGTAGTTGTTTAGATTGCAACTATGCCGTTTATTTATAAGGAGAGTGCCTATTTTAAATATTCATCATTTCGGAGATTCAGCGCGTCAGCGGCCATCAGCCTGTCATACTGAGCAGAGCAAAGACTGTTGATATTTAACCACAAGATGGCAAAAGAGACTGCATAATAAGCCCATAGAGGAGAAAAACTCAGCATAAATTTCAAACTGCAGCTGATCAAATCAATATTAAACAGGTAAGTGACACTCTCAGTTGATCTCTCTCTTGTGTATGTTGTAGTGCTATATTTATACCACAGTAATCTGCCAGTGTTCGCTTTGCTTTGGCTTGTTCGGGGTTAATTATTGTGATATCCCGATTGCTGCAGAGAAATACTGGGAAATCTCTGTAGACTGATGGCATTTCATGCCGTTCAGCCTTATAATCTTAAAATGTGAGCAAAATCAGCAGTTTTGTCGTCACTTTAGACATTACGCTAGAGAATCATTCAGACACTAGCTCTACTGTGACATTGGTGAATGAGCAGCGGTTTCTGCTGTTCTGACATCAGCTGCAGATGGGAATGAATGGAGGAAGAAAGTAGTTCCTCATACAAAAGGGTTTTTAGACTCTCCATGTTTGATTTTCTTTTTTATATACACAATTATGTGTGTGTGTGTGTGTGTGTGTGTGAGTGTGTGTGTGTGTGTGTAAAGTGTACTGACCTTCACAGATGGGACAGCACTGGTCCTCAGGCTGAAGGGTGTGTGTGCAGGAGAGCGCAGGACACATCACTGGGTCACAGATCACCGTCTTCTTCTGCACATGGTAAACACACACACAGCAGAGTATTAGACTCATAATGACAACCCAATCTACGCCTGTGTGTGTGTGTGTAAATGTATCAATGTGTATCTGTAAAACACACAGCAAAGTATTTCATACTACTCATGACAACATCTACACCTCTCTGTGTGTGTGTGTGTGTGTGTGCATCTGTTTGCGTGTGTTTGTATGTGAGTGTATCTCTGTGTTTGAGTGTATGTTAGCGTATTAGTGTGTGTATCTCTTGGTTTCTGGTTTCTGTGTGTCTGTCTGTGTGTCTGTCTGTGTGTTTGAGTGTGTGTTTGTGTCTCTGTGTTTGAGTCAGTTTGTGTGTATCTCTGTGTTTGTGTGTATATCATTGTGTGTGTGTGTGTGTGTATCTCTGTGTTTGTATCGGTGTTTGAGTGTGTGTGTCTGTGTGATTGTTAAAGCGTGTGTGTATCTGTGTTTGACTGTGTGTGTGTGTGTGTGTGTGTGTTTGAGTATGTGTGTATCTCTGTTGGAGTGTATCTCTGTTCGAGTGTGTTTGAGTGAGTGTGTTTGAGTGAATGTGTGTGTGTGTGTCTGTGTGTGTGTGTGTTTGTGAGTGTGTTTAAGTATGTGTGCATCTCTGTTTGTGTGTTTGAGTGTATTTGTGTTCGAGTGTGTGTGTGTATCTGTGTTTGTGAGTGTGTTTGAGTACATGTGTTTAAGTGTGTGTGTTTCTGTTTATGTGTGTGTCTGAGTGAGTGTGTATTTGTGTTTATGTGAGTGTGTTTGAGTGAGTTTGTGTGTGTCTGAGTGAGTGTGTGTGTGTGTGTGTGTATTTGTATATCTGTGTGTCTTTGTTTCTTTGAGTGTGAGTGTATCTGTGTATGAGTGTGCTGGTGTGTATGTATATCTGTGAGTGTGTGTATTTGTGTGCATGTCTGTTTGTCTAAGTGTGTGTATGTGGGTTTGTGTGTGTGTGTATTATAATGTGAATATCTGTTTATGTGTATTGTGTACATATAAGTGGGTTTATGTGTGTGAGTGCATATCTATCTGTGAGTGTGTGTGCATCTGGGTGTGTGTAATGTGTTTATATATATTTGTGTGTGTGTGTTTGTGTGTGTGTATCTATCTATGCGTGTATGTGTGTGTGTGTGTGTGTTACCTGGCAGGTGCAGGTGAAGCAGGTGTTGTACTGCGGTGTCCACTGTGAGCCGTGTGTGTGTTGTTCTCCCTCAAAGAAGCAGGAGTGTATGTGAGTGTGTGTGTCTTTGCGCAGCTCTGTCGGCTCCCGGGCGAACAGCAGATCCTCAAACTCCGGCTCCTCCAGAAGCTCAGCGCGGGGCCCCGGGGTCTCACAGCGGTTCGGGACATGGATCTGATGACCCCAAACACACACACACAGGTTCAACACACACACTTAAAGGTCCCCCGAAGAGAACAGTTTTTATTGGATGTTGGACGTAATCTCAACTAAACATGAAGAGAGGGCGGGGCATAGATTAGCTCCTCCCCCCTTTAAAAAAAAACAGCCAATAGTGTGTTGTTTTTCTCACAGCTCTGCCAGTTAGGGTGATTGAGCTCAAGCGCATTAAATGAACAGCCAGTGAGAAGAAGGGGCGGGGCATGTCAGACACTATTTGATTGGTTAGAAGATTTAATGAAAAACTGAAGTATGATGTGACGTGAATAAAACCGTTGTGTAGGAAGAAACAAACTACAAACTTTAGATGTATATCAGTTTATATTTTATTTTTCTTCAGCTTAGTCACTATTTATCAGGGGTCGCCACAGCAGGATGAACCGCCAACTATTCCAGCATATGTTTTACACAGCGGATGCACTTCGAGCTGCAACCCAGCACTGGGAAACACCCATACACACTCATTCACACACACTCATACACTACGGTCAATTTAGTTCAATTCCCCTAAAGCGCATGTGTTTGGACTGTGGGGGAAACCTGAGCACCCGGAGGAAACCCACACCAACACAGGGAGAACATGCAAACTCCACACAGAAACACCAACTGACCCAGCCTGGACTCAAACCAGCGACCTTCCTGCTGTGAGGCAACAGTGCTGACCACTGAGCCACCGTGACGCCCCTTTATAACAGTTTTATATCTTCTAAATGTGAATTTCGTCACTGTTTTGGAGACACTAGATTATAGATATCCTTAACTAACAGACTGATACTGACATCTAAAACACTTTATTTTGATTTCAGGATGACTTTAATACACGATTATTGATCATGTATTCTACACATAAACATCACTTTTTTTAAAGCGACACTATATAATGTATAACTGCAGGATATTTTAATAAATACAATTAATATAACAAATAAATATAACAAAAAATGGGTGGCTCAGTGGTTAGCACTGTGGCCTCACAGCAAGAAGGTCGCTAGTTTGAGTCCCTGCTGGGTCAGTTGGTGTTTCTGTGTGGAGTTTGCATGTTCTCCCCGTGTTGGCGTGGATTTCCTCTGGGTGCTCTGGTTTTTCTCACAGCCCACTATAACTGATTAACTAAACTGGCCGTAGTGTATGAGTGTATGCGTGAATACAAGAGTGTGTATGGGTGTTTTCCAGTACTAGGTTGCAGCTGGAAGGGCATCCACTGCGTAAAACATATGCTGGAATAGTTGGCGGTTCATTCCGCTGTGGTGACCCCTGACTAAGCCGAAAGAAAATGAATGAATGATTTGAATTCTTGATATCTTTGTATAAAACCTGAATATTAATATAGTATTAATAATGATTTTGTCTGCATGATAATGTAATAATGAGTGTGGGTGTGTGTAACTCACCTGCCCGCGAATCTCTCCTCTGGGGTTCATCTTGGTGCTGACCTGCAGATATGCTGTACCTTCATTTAAATGACGCAATAATTCAACACTGATATCCTTCAGGACACCTTGAGCCTGCGCAGAAATCAAAATAATCACAATTTCATACAAAATGATATCAATGTTTTTTACATATCTATATAGTGTTCATTTGAGTTGTTGTTCATTGATTCATTTTCTTTTCGGCTTAGTCCCTTTATTAATCCAGGGTCGCCACAGCAGAATGAACTGTATCCAGCAACCCATCACTGGGAAACACCCATACACACCCAATCACACACATACACTGCAGACAATTTAGCTTACCCAATTCCCCTATACCGCATGTTTTTGAACTTTTGGGGGAAACTGGAGCACCCGGAGGAAACCCACACCAACACCGGGAGAACATGCAAACTCCACACAGAAACACCAACTGACCCAGCTGAGGCTCGAACCAGCAACCTTCTTGCTGTGAGGCGATTGTGCTGCCCTCTGCACCACTGTCATGCCCCTAATTTGACTTGTATTTTATATTATTTTTGTTCTTTATTTGTTTTCTTTATTAGATTCATCTTAGTTCAGACTATAAACAATAACTCTGTTAATAAAATTATAAATAATACAGATAAATATACACAAACATCATAAAACCACACACTCAAGTCACATTTAATGATATTTCACATTTAATTTTAGTATATATATTTATATATGTATTACATAGGGGTGGCACAGTGAGTAGTACAATTGCCTCACAGCAAGAAGGTAGCTGGTTCGAGTCTCGGCTGGGTCAGTTGGTGTTTCTGTGTGGAGTTTGCATGTTCTCCCCGTGTTGGTGTGGGTTTTCTCCGGGTGCTCCGGTTTCCCTCACAGTTCAACACATGCTGTTTATATACAAACATTGTATTTTAGTAAACTAATAACCATAAAAAGTGCATCAAAAATCTTAAATAACTATGTGTGTTTGTGTGTATATATATATATATATATATAATGCATCTAAAATATATAAAAACCTCTATAAATATATGTAATATTAATCATATAATAAATACAAATAATGATTTAAAAATAATGAATTTTCAGAGCAAGGTCTCCAGATTTCGGAGAAAACTCCAGCTTTGTTTCATAAAAAGCTGATGATAAATAACAGCCAGTTTTCTGGCAGGATGACGGAGGAGCAGCCAAAGAGAACACATGTAATGAGTCAGTTTACATTATAGATGATGCTGGATTGTATTTAAAGGGACAGTACACACGCACGAGCACACACACACAAATGAGTCTCTGTTGCACACAAAATAATATATTTTTCTAATTTAAAGAGAATTCTAATTTAGAGAAAATATAAAGTATTGTTTCATATTATCAGGGTTCATATGGTCATGGAAAACCTGCAAAAGTCATGGAATTTTGACATGGCATTATCCAGGCCTGGATAAAAAACAAAAAGCCCCATGAAGTTTTGGAAAGGTCATGGAAATTAGTTGAACAAATATCTGTAAACTTGAATGTAGGCTAGTTGTTTTTACTACTTTTCTGTCTTTGGCCAAAAACATAGTGTTACATTATGAATGCTGCGTACGCCTTCATTCATTCATTCATTTTCCTTTGGATTAGTCTAGATTTTAGAGGTGCCACAGTGGGAATGAACCACCATGTGTTAGCATTATCTAAATAAATTTTACATACGATAGATATGTCAAATAAATGTTTTGTGTTTTATAATATGCTGTAACCAATTTGAATGTGCATTGTTTTTCTTATTATTTACAATGTATGTGTATATATATATATACAGTTGAAGTCAGAATTATTAGCCACCCTTTGATTTTTTTTTTTTTTTAATATTTCCCCAAATGATGTTTAACAGAGCAAGGAAATTTTCACAGTATGTCTGATCATATATATTTTTAATTGTTTTATTTCGGCTAGAATTAAAGCAGTTTTTAATTTTTTAATAAACATTTTAAGGTCAATATTATTAGCCCCTTTAAGCAAATCTTTTTTGATAGTCTTTAGAACAAACCATCGTTATACAATAACTTGCCTAATTCCCCTAACCTGCCAAGTTAACCTAGTTAACCTAGTTAAGCCTTTAAATGTCACTTGAAGCTGTATAGAAGTGTCTTGAAGAATATCTAGTCTAATAATATTTACTGTCATCATGGCAAAGATAAAATAAATCAGTTATTAGAGATGAGTTATTAAAACTATTATGATTAGAAATGTGCTGAAAAAATATTCTCTCCGTTAAACAGAAATTGTGGAAAAAATAAACGGGGGCTAATAATTCTGACTTCAACTGTATATATATATATATATATATATATATATATATATATATATATATACAGTATATAGACATTACATGAAACATTGGGTCATGAAAATTTACTTGAAAGTCCTGGAAAAATCATGGACAAATCATAAAGTTTTAGTAGTAAAAATGTGTATAAACCCTGTAAAGGAATAATAAAGGAAATTAATTTTATATTTCTACATTTTTAGTAGACTAAACATATAAAAACTTAATAGAAATGTGTTCACAATATAAAAACTAAACTAAAACGAACAAAACATTAATAAAAACGAACAAAAACTAAACGAGAACGGACAAAACCATTAAGAAAACAAATTAAAACTAAACTAAAATTTGCAGCTAATTTACAAACAGTATGCAAATTAGACAGTGACGATTCTATTCTAATTTTAAAATCAAACACCAATAACTTTCCTGCACTGTTCTTCTAAATTTTCGTTTCGTTTACCTGTTGCCCGTAGAAACCAGTCAGGAGTCTCTTGTGATTGGTGGAAGAGTCGTCCATCTCTCCGATCTCGGCCAATCCGTGCAGGTGTGCGCTGATGGAGGCGTCTTCGCTCTTGCTGAGTCCGTTAACGATGATCTCGTAATGCAGATGACACTGAGGGTCTACAGAGACCCAGGCGTGACCGGCTGCACCAGTGCGCACCGGTGGAGACACCAAAACACCCGCCAGAGGAACCGGCAGCTCTGCAGAGAATAATTCTTTATAAGTTATTATTAAAATGAAAATAAATAAATAAATATAATATTTATTAAGTTAATAATATAGTAATAAAATAATAATAAAAAACTACATGTTAATTATGCATCCTGTATTTTTATATTGGAAGATTTTTTGTGCAAAAATGTTAATACAAATTTTTGTTTTTTATTAAATAATGATTAAAAAATACATTATTATTACTAGATGTAGTAAATTATGTTATAATTGCAAAAATAAAGTATATTAATATATATAGCATGCTTAAATGTAAACATATTTTAATATTAAAACATTTAATAGTATTTTTATTTTATGTTATATAGTTTTCATTCTTTATTTTTTTTGTTGTGGTTTATATATATATATATATATATATACACACACACACAAACATACACTCACAGGCCACTTTATTAGGTACACCTTACTACTACCAGGTTGGACCCCCTTTTGCCTTCCGAACTGTTTTATTTCTTCACGGCAGAGATTCAACAAGGTACTGGAAATATTCCTCAGAGATTTTGCTCCATATTGACATGATAGCATCACGCAATTGCTGCAGATTTGTCGTCTGCACATCCATGATGCCAATCTCCCGTTCCACCACATCCCAAAGGTGCTCTATTGGATTGAGCTCTGGTGACTGTGGAGGCCATTTGAGTACAGTGAACTCATCGTCATGTTCGAGAAACCAGTCTGAGATGATTGGTGCTTTATGACATGGTGCGTTATCCTGCCGGAAGTAGCCATCAGAAGATGGAGACACTGTGGTCATAAAGGGGTGGACATGGTCAGCAACAATACTCAGGTAGGCTGTGGCGTTGACACCATGTTCTTAGCTGACAGGATTAGCACCCAGTGTGGTCTTCTGCTGCTGTAGCCCATTCGCCTCAAGGTTGGACGTGTTGTGTGTTCAGAGATGCTCTTCTGCAGACCTCGGCTGTAACGAGTGCTTATTTGAGTTACTGTTGCCTTTCTATCAGCTGAACCAGTCTGGCCATTCTCCTCTGACCTCTGGCAACAAGGCATTTGCGCCCACAGAACTGCCGCTCACTGGATATTTTCTCTCTTTCAGTACCCTAGAGATTGTTGTGCGTGAAAATCCCAGTAGATCAGCAGTTTCTGAAATACTCAGACCAGCCCGTCTGACACCAACAACCATGCCACGTTCAAAGTCACTTAAATCCCCTTTCTTCCCCATTCTGATGCTCGCTTTGACCTGCAGCAGATCGTCTTGACCATGTCTACATGCCTAAATGCGTTGAGTTGCTGCCATGTGATTGGTTGATTAGAAATTGTTAACGAGCAGTTGGACAGGTGTACCTATTAAAGTGGCCGGTGAGTGTATATACACACATTTATAGTTATTTTAGATTGTTATGATGCACTGTTAATAGTTTACAGTTTCCTAAAATAAAATGTTCTGAAACAAAATAACATCAAATGAAAAAAATAAATACACTTATTTCAATCTAGTTGTCAATAAAATTAACATTTTTATCATTTCTCATGCATCAGAATGCTTGTAAATGCAGTTTTCTCTGACCGTTTCTGCGTGCGTCCATTCCGTTGTATGGCAGCAGGCGTATCTGTCCGCGCAGCTCCCCGTCAGGCTGCAGTGCGGTGGCGATGTTGATGAACAGCTCATTCTGCAGCAGCATATGTGTGTGTCTGGCCTCCACACGCCCGCAGCTGCCCGCCGCCCGCTGCTCCATGAACACTGCAGAGAGCTCGTACAGCACGCTGCGTTTGTTACGCCGCCGCGGCTTCATCTCGATGCTAACGCTCAGCACCGCGCTGCTCAGACCCGCCACCAGCAACTGGTAATCCAGAGAGCCGTTCGGGTGCAGAGTGAAGACAGCAGAGCCTACGCCTCCTGTCTGACCCGCAGTCAGAGCCGCGCCGCTCGACAACACACTCTGCAGAGCTACAGCACACACAGGACAACATTAACGTTAGTTACAGACAACTATTCGACAACAATTGCATTTTTATCTTTGACCAAAAGAGAACAGCAGATGAAAGTATGAGACGAAAATAAAACCTTGAGCCCTGAGCTGTGACATAGAATTAGGTTAAATTGTTGGTGAACAGATGTGTTTTAGACATGACGTGATGTCTGGTGTCAAGGTTAGAATCTGGAGCTAAACATATTTCTGGAAAATGGCAACTGTGTTACTGTCAACGGCGGTATCATCAACTATGTTAACTGTCATCAACTCTATTAAATATCGTCAAATGCGTTAACTATCGCCAACTCTGTTAACTATCGTCAACTCTGTTAACTATCGTCAATGCTGTTATTGTCAACTGTGTTATCGTCAACTTTAACTATCGTAAACTGTTAACTATCACCAACTCTGTTTAATATCTTTAACTATGTTAACTATTGCCAACTTTGTTAAATATTGTCAACTATGTTAACTATCGTCAAGTGTGTTATCGTCAACTCTGTTAAATATCAAGTGTGTTACTGTCAACTCTGTTAAATATTGTCAACTATGCTAACTATCGCCAACCCTGTTAAACATCATCAACTGTCAAGTATCGTTAACTCTGTTAAACATTGTCAACTATGTTAAATATTGTCAAGTGTGTTATCGTCAACTCTGTTAAATATCAAGTGTGTTATTGTCAACTTTGTTAACTATCACCAACTATGTTAACTATCATTACCTCTGTTAATCATTGTCAATTATGTTAACTATCTTCAACTGTGTTATCATCAACTCTGTTAAATATCAAGTGTGTTATTGTCAACTCTGTTAAATATTGTCATTTATGCTATCGCCAACTATGTTAACTATCATTACCTCTGTTAAATATCGTCAACTATGTTAACTATCCTCAACTGTGTTATTGTAAACTTTGTTAAATATCAAGTGTGTTATTATCAACTCTGTTAAAAACCATCACCTATGCTAACTATCGTCAACTATGTTAACTATCTTCAACTGTGTTATTGTCAGATCTGTTAAATATCAAGTGTGTTATTGTCAACTCTGTTAAATATCATCAACTTTGTTAAATATCACCAACTCTGTTAAATATCATCAATTATGTTAACTAGTATAGTCAACTTTATTATTGTCAACTCTGTTTTCGTCAACTGTTAACTACCGTGAACTCTGTTAAATATCCTTAAGTGTGTTATCGTCAACTGTTAATTATCATCTACATTGTTAAATACTGTTATCTTCAACTCTGTTATCGTCAACTGTAAACTGTTGTCAGCTCTGTTAAATATCGTCAAGTGTTAACTATCATCAACTCTATTAAATATCGTTACGGGTGTTATCGTCAACTCTGTTAAATATCTGTTAAATATCGTCAACTATGTTAACCATTACCAACTCTGTTAAATATCATCAACTGTTAACTATCGACAACTCTGTTAAATATTTTCAACTATGTTAACTATCGTCAACGGTGTTAACCATCGTCAACTGTGTTAACCATCGTCAACTGTGTTATTGTCAGCTATGTTAAAAATCATCAACTGTGTTAACTATCGTCAACTGTTATTGTCAACTGTGTTATCGTCAACTTTGTTAACACTAACTCTGTTAAATATCATCAACTATGTTAACTATAGTCAACTGGTAGTAACTATCTACTCTGTTAAATATCCCTCAACTGTTATCGTCAACTCTGTTATCGTCAACGGTTAACAGTTGCAACTCTGTTAAATATCATCAACTATGTTAACTATTGTCAACTCTGT
>CAIGQZ010009216.1:0-10017 GCA_903798205.1 Danio tinwini
ACACACACACACACACGCACACACAGTCATATGTACAGTGCATCTGGAAAGTATTGATAGCGCTTCACTTTTTCCACATTTGTTTATGTTCCAGCCTTATTCCAAACTGGCTTAAATAGACGTGTTTCCTCAACATTCTACACACAATCTCCCATAAAGACAATGTGAAAAAGAGTTTTTGAAATTGTTGCAAATTTATTAAAAATAAAAAGCTGAAGAGTCACATGTACATCAGTATTCACAGCCTTTGTTGTGAAGCTCTAAATGGAGCTCAGGTTCATTCTGTCTCCACTGATCATTCTTGAGATGTTTCAGCAGCTTCATTGGAGTTCACCTGTGGTCAATTCAGTTGGACATGATTTGAAAAGGCATACACCTGTCTATATAAGAGCCCAGGGTTAACAGTGCATGTCAAAGCACAAACCAAGCATGAAGACAAAGGAATTGTCTGTAGACCTCCGAGACAGGATTGTCTAGAGGCACAAGGCTGGGGAAGGTTACAGAAACATTTCTGCTGCTCTGAAAGCTCCAATGAGCACAGCGGCCTCCATCATCAGTAATGGAAGATGTTTAACCACCAGGACTCTTCCTAGAGCTGGCCGACAATCTGAGCTGAGTGATCAGGGGTGAAGGGCCTTAGTCAGGGAGATGATCAATAACCCGATGGTCACTCTGTCTGAGCTCCAGCGTTCTTCTGTGAAGAGAGGAGAACCTTACAGAAGGATGCAGCAGTCCACCAATCAGGCCTGTATGGTAGAGTGGCCAGACGGAAGACACTCCCCACCTGGAATTTGCTAAAAGTCATCTAAAGGACTCTCAGACCATCAGAAACTAAACTCTCTGGTCTGATGAGACTCAAATTGAACTCTTTGGAGTGAACGGCAGGCGTTACGTTTGGAGAAAACCAGGCAGCGCTCATCACCAGGCTACCATCCCTACAGTGAAGCATGGTGGTGGCAGCATCATGCTGTGGGGATGATTTTCAGCAGCAGGAACTGGAAGACTAGTCAGGATAGAGGGAAAGATGAATGCAGCAATGTACAGAGACATCCTGAATGAAGACCTGCTTCAGAGTGCTCTTGACCTCAGACTGGGGCGACGATTCATCATCCAGCAGGACAATGACCCAAAGCACACCACCAAAATATCAATGGAGTGGCTTCACAACAACTCGGTGAATGTGCTTGAGTGGCCCAGCCAGAGCCCACACCTAAATCCTATTAAACATCTCTGGAGAGATCTGAAAATGGTTGTACACTGTCGCTTCCCATCCAACCTGATAGAGCTTGAGAGGTACTGCAAAGAGGAACGGGCAAAAATTCCCAAAGACAGGTGTGCCGAGCTTGTGGCATCATATTCAGAAAGACTTGAGGCTGGAATCGCTGCCAAAGGTGCATCAACAAAGTATTGATTGTGTGTGTGTGTGTGTGTGTGTGTTTGTGTGTGTGTGTTTGTGTGTGTGTGTGTGTGTGTGGTGTGTGTGTGTGTGAGAGGTGACAGCACTCGGGTGCCTCAGCCAATCAGAAGAGAGCGTGAGTGTCTGACCTGAAAGCGGTAGAAGGTTCCGTCGTCCTTCAGTGTGAGAACATGGTCTGAGATGGGGAAGAAATAACCATGAGCTGCCATCAGAGACCCCAGATGAAGAGCCTCCACTGCAACACACACACACATAGAGTAAGATACACACACAGACAGACAGACAGACAGACAGACAGACAGACAGAGTTGCTCTTTGAAATTAAAATGAAAACAAAAATTTAAAACTTGGTATGTGTTTGTGTGTGTGTGTGTGTGTGTGTGTGTGTGTGTGTGTGTGTGTGTGTGTAGCACTCGTCTCATCACCACACCACAATTGTACTTTGTTAAAGTATGTTAATTCCATATAGAAGTAAGCTTGTTGAATATTCTGAGGAGAACATTGAGTTGCTATTGTAAGTAGCTAACTACACACACAACAAAAGTCAGACTCTCTTGTGTTGGTTCATTTCAAGAGTTCACACTTAGATATTGTTTGACACTATTAGCAGGTTTGGCATGCTCACGGGAGAGAACCCTGAGCTCGGAGATAATTGAGCCCAGGGCTCCCGCCTGGTCGATAGAGCATGTAAGGGGAGTATGAGGTCAGGTAGTTCTCGAGAGCTTCCCATGGTAAAGAAGGAAAGGGGGAGATGGGGTGGATGGGGGGTTTCTTCAGAAAACGAAGATAAGGGAGTAATTTTTGCTACTTATAGTGAGTTTGGATGAATCTGATTGGCTAGCTAATGATTGTAGATGAGAGACCAGCTGCGGTCAATTATATCACGTGCTCCTCTCGAAATTAGCTTGTGAAACTTCACTTAATATTTACCTCAAATTTTCGTTGACAGTAAATCAAATTGATAAGATACTACACGCCAGGGATGTGCACACATAGGGCTCAACCTGTGCAGTGTACATGCCCTTTTGAGTCTGGGATATAAAGTGCTCTTCCAAAATAAACGTAAGTGCCCCTCCTACCCCCCCCCCCCCCCCCCTCTTCAGTTTGCGATCCTCCCCTTCCCTGCTCTTCAGTTCGCAATCGCCCCCAAGCCCCCCCTTCTCCTACCATCCTACCATCTCGAGCTGTATAAAGTTAGGTCTGCCAGCTATTGTTATTTTATGCAGGTTACTTCATTTTTTTATTATCAAAATATTTTGCAGAATATTTGTATTCTCATCCATGATGCCTTAAATGAACAGGGTTTCAAGAGGTAAAACTGGGGTGTGGTGGGGAGGAAGGGGCAGGGGGTTCATACACATTGTAACTACTAAAATTCCATGCCTTTTCCATGATTTTTCCAAGACTTTCGAGTAAATTTTCATGACCTGAATTTTCATGCGATGTCTACGTATGCATGGTAAAGAACAATACATGTTTAAATGTATTACAGCATAACATAAAACACACAACAATCTATTTAGTTTCAATATATATTTATTCATTCATTTTCTTTTCGGATTAGTTCCTTTAATAATCTGGGGTCCCCACAGCAGAATGAACCGCCAACTTATGTTTTACGCAGAGGATGCCCTTTCAGCTGCAACCCATCACTGGGAAACACCCATACACACTTATTCACACATACACTACCAGGGTATATGCAGAAATCCTAAAGATAATTTCAAAACCTTTTTAAGACTTTTTAAAGACCTTGTCAGAATATTTTAAGAGCTCGTCGCCACTTCAAGGTTTAACCAGTGTCGAAACTTTTGCTTAATAAACAGTTGCTAGTAAACATTCATTCATTCATTTTCTTTTCAGCTTAGTCCCTTTATTAATTCGGGGTCGCCACAGCGGATTGAACCGCCAACTCATCCAGCACGATTTTACGCAGCGGATGCCCTTCCAGCCGCTACCCAACTCTGGGAAACATCCACACACACTCATTCCCACTCATACACTATGGACAATTTAGCCTACCCAATTCACCTGTACCGCATGTCTTTGGACTGTGAGGGAAACCGGAGCACCCGGAGGAAACCCACGCGAATGCAGGGAGATCATGCAAACTCCACACAGAAACGCCAACTGACCCAGCCAAGGTTCGAACCAGCAACCTTCTTGCTGTGAGACGACAGCACTACCTACTGCGCCACTGCGTCGCCTGCTAGTAAACAGTTGTAGTTAAATAAATGAATGGAGCACAACCGTGCAACAGAACTCAGATAAGCTCGGAAGAAACTAACCTTGACAGAATAAATCACGTGGTTGTTTTCAGCGACTGTTTAAACTCATCTGTCTTCAACCAGGAGTACACAAACTTGCATTATCCCATTTTGCCGTCTGTGTTGCTCTACGGCAGGGCTATTCAATTAGTCTGTCATGGGGCCAGCGAGTTCATGAAAAGCATCCCAAATGAGGGGCTGGAGAGATACGACTTGCAATATAAGTGATGACACAACAGCATATAAGAGCCCATATGTTGTATTTTTGCTCCTTAAGACACACACGTTGTATTTTTCTACTTTAAAATGTTAATATATTGTATTTTGAAACTACATAACATCACTGCAGTGTACAATGAGGCTTTATTTTACAAACATTCAAATGTTGTATTTCAACAAAGTCAGTGCATTGCTGAAGTACAGGCTTCTTCTACATTCAGACGCATTCATATGTTTGTTTTGAACTGCATAACAATTATGGATGCAATGATTATTGATTTTAGTTGTAAGATTATATAGTCTGAAGAATAATCAAAGTTTCATGGTTATCAGGTCTAATGTAAATTTAAGCTTTATAATAGCTAAGACTATAACTGTTGATAATAATTAATCATTTTAATAATTTGTAATAATTCGTCTAACATATTTTTTGTTTACATTGCACTAAAAGCAGCGCAAAACTCCCACTGCTACGGCGTGAGATGTTTTCTACTTGGTGCGTCTGGAAGGCGCGAGTGCGCTGCTCTGCTTGAGCACACATATTGGCATAGATTCTTACAAAAGACAGGTTTTCAAGAGGTCAAACTGGGGTGTGGTGGGGAGAAAGGGGCAGAGTTCATACACATTTTACCTACTGAAATTCCATGACTTTTCCATGATTTTTCCAAGACCAGATTATCATTTTCCAGATTATTATTGTTCAGCCATAATAATCAATGCAGCAGCAGCAGCAGCGTAGCAGATTTTTTCCGCCAAGACCAAACACATCAGCATTGCCATATACATATTTATTACCATACTGAATCTTTCTTAGAGTTGTCAAGAGAGAAATACTAAAACCAAGCTACCAGTCAACCAACCAGTCAAATTGATTCAGCTTATTCATTCATTTTCCTTCAGCTTAGTCCCTTTATTAATCTGGGGTAGCTTATCCAGCATTTGTTTTACGCAGTGGATGCTCTTCCGGCTGCAACTCATCTCTGGGAAACACACATACACACTCATTCACACACATTCACTACGGACAATTTAGCGCATGTGTTTGGACTTGTGGGGGAAACCGGAGCACCCGGAGGACACTCACGCCAACACGGGGAGAACATGCAAACTCCACACAGAAATGCCAACTGACCCAGCTGAGGCTTGAACCAGCTACCTTCTTGCTGTGAGGTGATTGTGCTACCTACTGCATCACCGTGACGCCCAATTTATATTCATATCTATGTAAAATTGATTAAGATAATGCTTACACCACACTAATAATGTGAGAGTATGTGACTGACCAAAGACAGAAAAGAAGTAAAGACAATATTCAAGTATACAGATATCTGTTTTCCATGACTTTTCCAAAACTTTGTGGGTTTTTCTGATTTTCCCAAACTTTTCCAGGGCTGGAAAATGCCATGAGAAACTTCCATGACTTTTCCAGGTTTTCCATGAACCCTGAAGGGGGGTGTAGTGACCAACTAGTTGTTTTGGTGTATTTTAAAGCATGTTTAGTCTGGTTTAAAAGGCCCTGAAGAGTCAGTTTCTCTGCACTGGAGTCTCTTCTGGAAGTGAGTGTGGGATCCTGTGTCTCTCAGAAAAGTGAAGAACCCTCAGGATCTCTCACTCTTCACACACACACACAGAGAGAGAGAGACAAAGAGCTGAAGAGTGTCCTCGGGCCTCCAGCCTCAGAAACACCTGCACTGAACAGACTTCTGTTTCAGAAGAGAAACACTTGTGCATTATTTACAACATTTCTTTACATTTTCTTCTGACTTTATTGAATACTTCTGTCTTGAATGGGAATATGTAAAGCTGTGTTTTACATAGTGAACGGCAGCGTCTGATTTCCTCCTCAAGCCGTTTCTTCACCATCGTCACCTTCGCTAATTCACAGCGTAATTTAATAACCACAAACAGTCGGATCGACCCGCCGGCACTGCTGTCTAATCAGATTACTAAAGGAAACGTGTGTGTACTGACATCAGCTGGCAGACAGACCACTGAGTGTGTGTGTGTGTGCATTTGAGTGAGTGTGTGTTGTACCTTGGTCTTCAATGCTCAGGTTCCTCTGCATCCACTGGACAATATCAGATCCTGCAAAACAGAAAAAAAAACAGCTCAAAAACATCAGCCATGAACAAACAGATTACTCAGAAAACTGTGCTCATCTGAGGTCATTTATTCAGCTCATCATTCTGATGGCAATTTATATACACTCACCGGCCACTTTATTAGGTACACTTGTCCAACTGCTTGTTGAAGCAAATTTCTAATCAGCCAATCACATGGCAGCAACTCAATGCATTTAGGCATGTAGACAAGGTCAAGGCGATCTGCTGCAGTTCAAAAAGAGCATCAGAATGGGGAAGAAAGGGGATTTAAGTGACTTTGAACGTGGTATGGTTATTGGCTGTTCTGAGTATTTCAGAAACTGCTGATCTACTGGGATTTTCACGCACAACCATCTCTCAAGGTTTACAGAGAATGGTCCGACAAAGAGAAAATATCCAGTGAGCAGCAGTTCTGTGGGCGCAAATGCCTTGTTGATGCCAGAGGTCAGAGGAGAATGGCCACACTGGTTCCAGCTGATAGAAAGGCAACAGTAACTCAAATAAGCACTCGTTACAACCAAGGTCTGCAGAAGAGCATCTCTGAGCACACAACACGTCCAACCTTGAGGCGGATGGGCTACAGCAGCAGAAGACCACTCCTGTCAGCTAAGAACAGGAAACTGAGGCTACAGTTCACACAGGCTCACCAAAACTGGACAAGAGAAGATTGGGGAAACGTTGCCTGGTCTGATGAGTCTCCATTTCTGCCGCCACATTCGGATGGTCGGGTCAAAATTTGGCCTCAACATCATGAAAGCATGGATCCATCCTGCCTTGTATCAACGGTTCAGGCAGGTGGTGGTGTAATGGTGTGGAGGATATTTTCTTGCCACACTTTGGGTCCATTAGTACCAATTGAGCATCGTGTCAACACCACAGCCTACCTGAGTATTGTTGCTGACCATGTCCATCCCTTTATGACCACAGTGTCTCCATCTTCTGATGGCTACTTCCAGCAGGATAACGCTCCATGTCATAAAGCGTGAATCATCTCAGACTGGTTTCTTGAACATGACAATGAGTTCACTGTACTCAAATGGCCTCCACAGTCACCAGCTCTCAATCCAATAGAGCCACCTTTGTAATGTGGTGGAACGGGAGCATCATGGATGTGCAGCTGACAAATCTGCAGCAACTGAGTGATGCTATTATGTCAGTATGGAGCAAAATCTCTGAGGAATATTTCCAGTACCTTGTTGAATCTCTGCCATGAAGAATTAAGGCACTTCTAAAAGTTCTGAAGGTACTAATAAGGTGTACCTAATAAAGCGGCCAGTGAGTATGTAGGTATGTGTGTGTGTATATATATATATATATATATATATATGGATTACTGAAACTCATAAATGCAAATAACAGTAGCACAAATGTCCATCAGCTCTTTTTGAGAACACAGTACAGAGAATATACAGTACAGAAATTAATTGCTGGGAAAAAAAAGAATTGCTAAATGCTCAAGCCAGAAAATGAGACTTTAACTTCAACTCAAGCTCATGTACAGGTGTAGGTCCAGATCATCTATTTGACCTCAGTGTTTGTGTAGTAGGTTTCAGGGGCAGTCAGTGTGAGTTTCTGTGTCTTGCAGAGGCTTGTCTGAAACCCCAGAGGCTGGAGAGACACATCTGCGTCTGAAAGCTTCTTCAGGGACACAGAAAGAAGAGTGTCCTGTTTTACTGAAAGAGTGACGTCCTGATAACACACACTCACACCGAGTCCTCTATCAAGGACATTCACATCAACACACAGTCAGATCTGAACCAGTTCAGCATTCAGAGCATCCTGCAACAACACACCCTCCATAGCAGCTCTCTAAATAACCATAACAGAGTTTACAGCAAGAGAGTTTACAATAACAAGAGTTGGTAAAATCAAGAATCCTCATTCATCTGTAAGCCACATCACCACATGGGCTCAGGACTACTTTGGCAAACCTTTGTCAAGTACCACAATACATAGTTACATCCACAAATGCCAGTGAAAACTGTACTGTGACAAAAGGAAGCCCTATGTTAACAGTGTCCAGTAGTGCCATTGACTTCTCTGGGCTCGAAGGCATCTGGAATGCACCATCACACAGTGAAAACGTGTACTGTAGTCAGATGAATCCGTTTTTCAGGTGTTTTTTGGGAGAAGTGGACACCATGTCCTCCGGACCAAAGAAGAAAAGGAACAAGCAACAAGCCCAAATGCCAGGGTCTGTCATGGTATGGGGTTGTGTCAGTGCCTTTGGCAAAGGTAACTTGCACTTTGTGACGGCAACATTAATGCTGAACAGTACACAGAGATTCTGGAGCACAATATGCTGTCTTTTTTCCAGGGATGCCCATGCAAAACCAGATACTGCACACATTACAAAGTCTTGTCTGCGGAGGATGAGGACACAGGAACTTGACTGGCCTGCCTGCAGACCTGACCTGTCTCCAATACAGAATGTGTAGAGCATTTTGAAGTACAAAATGTGACAATGAAGACCCCATACAGTTGCCCACCATAAGACTTGTTTGCAGGAAGAATGGGACAAAATTACACCTGAAACACTTCCTCACTTGGTGTCTTTAGTCTCTTAACATCTTCTAAGTGTTGTAAAAAGGAATGGCAGCATTACAAAGTGCTAAATGCTTTACTGTTACAACTTTATTTAGAAAAAATACAAATAAAAAATCATGAGGAACACATTAAATAATGTCTGCTGTATCGTCCACAATGAAATACAAGTCAAAGTAATTTAGAAATTACTTTTTTCTTTTTTTATTTGTGTTTTCCACACTGTCCCACCTTTTTCTGATTTGGGGTTACATATATTTAGTAAAATATTTAAATGAATATTATAATGAAAATGTAAATTTACTAAAGAATGACAGAAGCACACAACAAAAACACAAACTCAGTTTAAATGACAATATAATATACAAAACTGACCAAATGATCAATAAAGCCACATCAGCTACTCAGTGATGGTAAAATATCTTTGAGGCACAGCAACAAATGTGTGTTGAGTGTTTAGACAGTAAGCGTGTGTGTTTCTGGTTTGAGAGTGGTGTGAAGTGTGTGTTGTGTTCGTCAGGCGCACCAGCTGTTACAGCAGCTAAATTTATACTCTTTTAATTATCACTCTGTCTGTCTCTGAGCAGCGGCTCCATATGGATCTCACTCACTCAGCTCACGACCTACTTCTGCTGGACGCCTCACATACTCTTACTCATCTTCATCGTCATCTTCATCCTCTTTATCATCTTTATTCCCCTCACTGTCTTTATCTTCATTCTTATCTTCATCCTCATAATATTCATCCTTTTCCTCATCCTCATCATCCCCATCTTCATCCTCATTATCCTTATCCTAGTCCTCATCTTCATCCTTTTCAACATCTTCATCCCCCTCACCATCTTTATCTTCATCCTTTTCTTCATTCTCATAATATTCGTCCTCATCTTCATCTTTATCATCTTCACTCTCATCCTTATCCTAATCCTCTTCTTCTTTATCCTTATCTTCATCCTAATCATCCTCATCTTCATCATCCTCTTTATCCTAATCCTTATCCTAATCTTTATCCCCATCTTCATCATCATGATCCTCTTCCATCTTCTCCATCCTAATCTGTATTCTCATCCTCTTCATCATCCTCTTTAACCTAATCCTTATCATCATGATCCTCATCTTTGTTTTTATCATCATCATCATCATCATCCCCATCTTCATGATCCTCATCATCTTCTCCATCCTAATCTGTATCCTCATCATCCTTATCCTCATCTTTATCATCCTCTTTAACCTAATCCTTATCCTAATCATCATCATGATCCTCATCCTTGGGTTTATCATCATCCTCATCCACATCTTCATCATCATGATCCTCATCCTTGGGTTTATCATCATCCTCATCCTCATCCCCATCTTCATCATCATGATCCTCATCCTTGTGTTTATCATCATCCTCATCCCCATCCCTATCTTCATCATCTTGATCCTCATCCTTGTGTTTATCATCATCATCCCCCATCTTCATCAT
>CAIGQZ010009251.1:0-12933 GCA_903798205.1 Danio tinwini
TATATATATATGAGCAATTCCAGCGTTATTGATGTGACATTTGCCGTAAAATCTCTAAACATAAAGTCACAGAGAAAGTATATGTTAACATATGTTAACAAGTATATGTTTATATTTTCCAGAACAACTTACCACAGAGTTATGGGAGCAAAAATATATCAATTTGTAAACATTTTTATATGTTAAATGAGGAAAATAAACATGGATGTGACAAAAAAAAATCTGTAATTTTACAGTATACAACATTGTAGAAATTCTGTGAATTAAACTGCACAAACCAAAAGTAATAATGATAATCAAAAGGGTAAAAGTTAGCTCTTTACAGAACAAAAACAATTGATTTTATTTTATTTGACATTTTTGCATTTATAAGGAAAAAGCTTTGTTACGGATGTGACATCTCTCTGTTATGGATGTGATGGATGTGAAATTTCCACTTGTGTGACTTTTGTAAATCAAAAATAATAGTTTGAAAACATTGACAGAGACGTTTTTGAGTATTTTTAAAGCACTGTAAAATACAAGTCTACACATAAAAACACAGAAACGGTTTCGCTATTTTGGCGAATACAAAATTTTTTCATGGCAAGGTTGACATTTGCATGGAATTGCTCATATATATATATATATATTTAAGCCATCTACTTAGTATTTAATCACTTACTATAATTTTTCATTCACTTTTTTGTCGTGGATAGATAGAAATACATGTACATCTAATTCATTCATTTATTCATTCATTCATTCATTTTCCATTCAGTTTAGTCCCTTTATTAATTAGGGGTCATCACAGTGGAATGAACCGCCAACTTATCCAGCACATGTTTTACGCAGCGGATGCCCTTAAAACTGCAACCCATCACTGGGAAACACCCATACACTCTCAATCACACACATACACTACGGCCAATTTAGCTTACCCAATTCACCTATGGTGCATGTCTTTGAACTTGTGAGGGAAACCGGAGCACCTGGAGGAAACCCACACCAACACGGGGAGAACATGCAAACTCAACACAGAAAGGCTCGAACCAGAGACCTTCTTGCTGTGAGGTGACAGCACTACCCACTGTGCCACCACGCTGCCCACATGTACATCATCTAAGCATAAATCATCTTATTGCAATATATTTCTGTGTGCTTCAGGCTGATCATATACAGTGTGCTCTCTACAGTTAGTAAGCCTCTTAAGAAGGCAGAAAACCCTGTGATTACACCATATCCGCTGAGGCGCTTTGAGGAATGATAGTCTCGTTTGGTCCTGCAACTTCCAGTATTTGTGGCATTTCTCAAGCAGCTTGATGCGCTCTCTCTTCCTGTCTGTCTGCTTCTCAGCCTTACATCTTCTCCTTCTGTTGTTGTTGTTGTTTTTTTCCCCTTCTTCTACCACTTGAGCTCCAGCAGAGAAGGAGGGAAGGATCGACTCCTGCTTGTGACGCTCAAAAGCCTTCCGCGTTTTTGTGTTGACTCTGTGATTGACAGCTTCCTCCTGTTTCGCCACACAGATCTATAAGACACAAGAGCCAGACACAGTGCGACACTGGCATTAAACACAGAGCGAAGCCTGTGGCGGCAGAACAGCTCAATCACAACACACAAACTCTCTGCTAAATCACTTCTGTCTCTTTATCACTCTCATCCTTTACACACAAGCTCATATGTATCTATAAATGCAACTTTTCACTCAGCAAACTCCATTCTTGAGTGCAAAACTCTACTCACTCCACTATATTTGCACCTTTAGCAAATATAAGCAAATTATGTTGTGAAAAAAATGTTTCAGTTACTTAAACTTTTACTCAGCCAGCACATTTAGAGTATATGGTCTTATTAAAAAACGAATATATTTTGTTAAAAATAGGTATCACAATTATTGGAACTCCTATAAATAATATCCATATTTTAAGTGTATCTCTACTGATATTGTTTCAGTATATCTGAGTAACTAGGTGCAATCATGACCTCCTGTTTACACTACCTGACAAAAGTCTTGTCACCGATTCCAGTTGCAAGAGCAACAAATAATAACTTGACTTCTAGTTAATCATTTGGAAAAGTGTCAAATGGTAGATTTTTCCGATGAATCATGCTAAACTGCATCCCAATCATCACAAATACAGCAGATGACCTATTAGAACCTGCATGGACCAAAGATTCTCACAGAAATCTGTCAAGTTTGGTGATGGACAAATCATGGTTTGGGGTTACACTCAGTATGGGGGAGTGCGAGAGATGTGCAGAGTGGATAGCAACATCAACAGCCTGAAGTATCAAGACATTTGTGCTGCCCATTACATTACAAACCACAGGAGAGGGCAAATTCTTCAGCAGGATAGCACTCTTTTCATACTTCAGCCTCCACATCAAAGTTTCTGAAAGCAAAGAAGGTCAAGGTGCTCCAGGATTGGTCAACCCAGTTACCATACATGCACATTACTGAGCATGTCTGGGGTAAGATGAAGGAGGAGGCATTGAAGATGAATCCAAATAATCTTGATGAACTCTGGGAGACCTGCAAGAACGCTTTCTTTGCTATTCCAGATGACTTTATTAATAAGTTTTTTGAGTCATTGCAGAAATGTATGGATGCAGTCCTCCAAGCTCATGGGAGTCATACACAATAATAATTCTTTTTCCACTGCACCATGACTTTATATTCTATGAAAATTCTCTGAAAAGTCCTATAATGCACCATAAAAAACAGGCAGCATCTATGCTATCTTTACTTAATGGTAGTTCTGAAGAGAAAAACATGAATCACATGAATCAACTCAGCAAACTAATGATGCGATAGATGATTTAAAAAAAGAAACAAACCATTATTAATTTACCTTTAAGCATAAACAAACATAGCATCAGACATTTTAGCAAACATTGGTGTAAGGAATAACCAACGGTTTGCTGCGCATTAAAGGGTTTACAATGCAAGATGCAGAGGCAAAGAACGTCTGGTTACGTCCGTAACCCTCGTTCCCCGAATAAGGGAACGGAGACGTGTGTCTGTAAACAGACTTTTGGGAGTACTTCAGACGACCAATCGCTTCTGATGATAAGAAAACGGGCCAATGAAATGCCAATTGAATTGGCGGAGCTGAGCTCCACAGCTGTGGCTGATGAGCTCATCAGGGCTATATAAGCCAGCTGCTGGAGTCAGATCCTCAGAATTGCCCGCTGAAGAGCCGATCACTCAGCTCCCAGCTGGAGACTTAGGTGCTGTGGCAGTGGAGACACACGTCTCCGTTCCCTTATTCGGGGAACGAGGGTTACGGACGTAACCAGACGTTCCCCTTCATAGGGAACTCCAACGTGTGTCTGTAAACAGACTTTTGGGAGATGTTCTGGAAAGCGCCACAGCAGCTAAGCCCGTCACGCTCCTGATGTGCAGTTTGCCAAGCAATGCGTAAGCGCACTGACATCACCAAAAGCGCAACCTTCCAACGTCCCCTAGGCCCAAAAATTACCATTACATGGGAATAATACAATTTAGATCGAGGGTCGTAATTGAGCTTTTACCTAGCTAATATAGACTAGGGATTTTAGAGATACGACAGTACGTTGGGAAAGCGTGCCAGTCCCCAAAGGGGGAGGACGCTGCGGAGACCACCTGCTACCCGGAGGGGGAGACTTGATGGTAAGAGAGCATATGGACTAGCCCTATTGAGGGGGAGTGCTACATATGATAAGCTGGTTAGCGGTTAGGGAAGACATGGGTCCGCCTGAATAGGGGGAACACACCATGGTGGATAATGCATATGGCATCACCTAGACAGGGGAATGCACATAGCTGGCACCGAACCTCAGTATGCGGGTAGACCAGATGGGCGTACCAGACTACACACTGAGCCAAGCACTCGACTCCTCCGCTGAGTCAGGTGCTGGGGGCCTCGGAGGAATTCTCTAGGGTTCGCCTGAAAAGGGAAACTTACTAGTAGAATAGAAAATGCGCACGCATCTCCGGGTTAGGGAGCCTGGCGCAGCAAGCGTTTATTGACACCGAGCTTAATTTCCTCTCGATTGACTGGGGTAACCAGTAACCAGGAGGAAAGTGACTCCACTCGAGAAATAATCTCGATAATGTGTTAGGTGTCGCCCAGCCAGCAGCTCGACATGATCTGTTAAGAGGCGCTGTTTACTCACGCCGAAAAGGAGGCACCGCTTATTATATTATTATTATTATTAAGTGTGCTCTCTCTCCCGGGGAACACAGCTCGCCCTGGCACATGAAGCGAGGGTGATGGCATAAATTAAAAAATGGACCAACCTCTATTTTAATACAGCACTTCCCTTCTGCTGATCATAACAGAAAAGAGCTGCGTATGCTTACATGTCACGTTAAGCGCAGTGCGCGGACATAGCAATGAAAAGGCTGAGTCTGCCTCCTCCGCAGGCAGCGCTTGCAGGCTCACCACCTAATAAAAAAAAAAAGGGGGGGTGGTAGAAGCCTTGGCACAAGGTGAACCGAGGTCTCAGGTATTTAAACGTGAGAGTAGGTCGGCCCAATTACTGGCACAATTCGCTGACCGAAAATGCCACCGGAATCTTAACCCTCCTGATACCAGCGCGATCAGCAGAGCTGCCTAAAGGGACAGAACGTATATATACTGATTGAGTGGCTCAAAGGACCTAATCATAACTGCTAGGGCTAGACAGATCCCAAGAGGGTGAGAGAGGGGGCGGGGATGGATTATCATCACGCGCCACGCGCCTCTGAGAAACCGGCTGAAGAGGTTATGCTTTCCCAGCGCGCTACCATCCGCATTAAAAACGCGGATGATCACACGCCAAACCTTCAGTGCGGAGGGAGACAGCCAGCGCTCCAGCTATCCTGAAGGAAGAAAACACAACACTAATCTGGCATGTCCGGGGGTTTTCTCAGAGAGAATTCCCACACAACGAATAGACTCCACTGCAGAACATAGGCATACCTAATAAGGCGCTCTAGCCTGTAGTGACGGTGTTAACTATCACACTGATAAGTCACCTAAGTCCACCGCGCTCTGTCTGGAAACCATCCAAAGAGGCTTCAGAGCCCTGCACGGGTGCCAGGGGGTGCCCGTCCCAGAAAAAGGAAGTGCTTTTTCCGGGGAATTCATCAGGGAGGGCCATCACGAGGAGTGGGAGTTCTGAAACTCGGGTCCGGTTGGGCCAGAGAGGCGCAACGAGCAAGACCCGCTCCTCGTCTCCCCAACTTTGCACAGTGTAAGTAGTGTCTGTGCGAGCAGGCTCACTGGGGAAAGAACGCATATTGCGTAACCCGGGGCCAGCTGAGAGCCAGCGCCTTTGTGCAGAGCAGAAAAGGCAGCCAGCGAAGGGCCGCTCGGGAGAAACAGCAGGATGACCTGGGCTTCTCTGAAGCGTGCCCATAACAGCTGGAACGTGCCGGGGTGGAGTCTCCGTTCTCCTGAAACATAGCAGTCCTGAGAGCTTGTAGCTGGCATGGAGAGCTTGTACAGGATATGAACGGCGCGCAGCTATTTAGCCGCAAGACTCCGGAGGAGCGGATGGCGAGCGAACTGAGACATGCTGAGGTGGCGAACACCGCCCGAAAGGTTGATGTATGCCATCGCAGCCGTGCTGGCCGTCCTAACCAACACGCGTTTCCCCTCCCGCTTCGGTAGTGACCGGCGGAGAGTGAAAAACAATGCCAACAGCTCCAGGCAGTTGAAATGCCAATGCAACCTGGGTCCGGTTTACGAACCTGCAGCTGCATGCTCGATACACACAGCCCGCCAGCCCATACTGGAAACATCTGTCAAGATGACAGCATCACTGGATACTTGTTCTAAGGGCACTCAGGCCCGTAGAAGGCAAGATCCATCCAGGGGCTGAAGGTGCGGAGACACAGCGTGGTGACGTAAACCCGGTGCCTCTCCGCGTGCCATGCCCATCTGGGGACCCGATCGCGAAGCCAGCGCTGAATTAGTCTCATATGAACAATTGAGCAGCGTGATAGCGGCTACAAATGTCATATGCCCCAGGAGCCTCTGAATAATTTCAGTGAGACCAATATAACTGCCGAATTAATCAGACAGGACAGCGCTAGCCCAGCGCGCTAAGAGCGCACCGTGATGCAGACCGAGTCCAGCTCCAACCCGAGATGAGAGAAGCTCTGCCCGGGGGAGAGCCCGCTCATACTCGGTTGACCCAAAACCCAAACAGGCTGAGGTGCCGGAGCACCAGGTCCCTGTGCATAATCGATCAGTTCAGAGATCTAAAAATAGTCAATGAATAATCAAAAAATGCAGATGCGCGTGCGCTAAAGACGCACAGGGCATCCTCCACGCATGGAAACAGGGACAGCCCGAATGGGAGGACTGTTGCCACCCTGTTCGGCCCCCCGTCGAACACCGGAAAAAATCACAGTATAAGGAGGGAGAGAGCGAGACATGGAGCGAGCGTCCTTCAGGTCTATAGCTGCAACCAATCCCACGGACGGACGCACTGGGGGATGCGTTTCTGCATGAGCATCTTGATAGACATCCTGAACAGATGACAGATCAAAACACGCAGATAGGATTGGTATAACCCACCGCTTTCTGGATACGATGAAGGGGGGCGTAACCCGCTCTTCATCTCGGCTGGAGGACTGGCTTGATTATATCCTTCGCCAGGAGGATAATAATCTTCTCACGCGAGACAGGGAGTGGCATAGCGATGATCGCTTAAATACACACTCGTGCACTCGGGAGGCCAACAGCGAATTGAAACGCATAGCCGAGTCTGACCGTCCCCCTGAGCTACTGCGCGGGCTGAGCAGCGCTAACCAGACTGACAGAGCCCGCTAACTAGCAGCATACCCGGAACGATCGCTGACGTACCCGCGGAGGGGCAGCTTCGGGATGGGGAGTGCTCATCCCGGGAAGCAGAGCGTCCCGAGGAAGAGGTGAAAATAAGAGATTGACTCTTACCTTACTCCCAGGAACCCGCGGAGTGGCTGGAGGTGCGAGAAAGGAGCTCATCCTCTGGCGCCCTCAAGCCTGTGGCGAAATGCACCAAAGCTGAGAGCTGGAAGGCAGTGCGTCCCATGCTGGCAGCAATTGGGCTTCCACACCCAGAGGGAGGAAAAGCCGCTCTTTTCGGATCGCTACTCATTATACATTCGCGGGGGAGCCCCGGCCTCCACCGGGGAAAGAACGGTTCTCCTCCTCTCCAAGTGGCCCGCCTCAGGTTCGCTTCGCAGTCCAGTTATTGGACTTAACGGCGACCTGTGACGGGAGCGTCAACTCCCCGCGGGCGGGAAGAGCGCACTCGGCGAGGAGCAGCCAGCGCGGACAGGTCTGATGGGGAGAGCCCACCAAGAGATGACCTGCTCCATCGCGCACGGCTGATCTTTCACCACTGAGGATTCCTGGGTAAAATCCCCGATGGTGTCGCCGAGAAGGCCTGCCTGGGATATGGGCACACTAAGAAAGCGTACTTTGTCAGCGCGGCGCATATCTACAGGGCAAGCCAGGGTGGCATTTCCGGACCACTATGTGGCCATCGTCTTCCCCAGGGCACGGACGGCCGACTTGAATGTCATGAGAGCATAGTCGATCGCCGTGAGATGCTTACGCATAAGCCTGGGGAAGAACCGCCCCTGTGCAGCACAGCCAGGAGGCCGTGGGGCACGGCAGAAGCGGCATGGCCTGCAGCGGTGTGGGCTCTGGCCTTGATAGACACAGATAACCCACCCGCCTTAGACGGGGGTCTCAGCTTACCCCTCCAGGTGGCGGCGCCCACCACCTGAGGAAATAGCTTCGTACCCACTGGCCGCCTCGCCATTAAGGGAGGTGAAGGCGGAAACACACGTGAACCGGGCAGAGAAAAACGCCCTCTATGCCAGCGTGTGCTCACTGTGCGCCCCTGGGAAGAAGGGGACGGGGGCTGGAAGATTAATCTTAGAACAGCCCGCACGTCACACCCTCTAGTCGGTCCGGCGGTGAGACTGGGGGACAAGCCATCTCCAGCCGCACCGCTGAAGCAGCCCAGGAAGCGCAGCTGTTACGTCTGATTCGAGAACCGTGACTGCGCATTGCACCCCGTGGGATGGAAGCGAGCCCAGTCTGTCATCCGAGCATAACAGCTCGCCCTCCGATGTCGCGATGGACCTTTGATCTCCGGTGTCATCAGGCAGAGGCGCGGGCATCCCGGGGGATGAACCGTACAACCGCCCGAAGCTTGGATGGGGCACGCTGTGGAGGAGTGGGGGGTCCGCGGGCCCGGATGCGACGGATAAACCCCCACTGTGATCCTCAGATCTGCCCGCGTGCTAACCGCTTTCACGGGGAGCAACGGGGGTGGCCGAAGCCGCGATCTCAGCAATGCAACAACCACGCCCTCGCAGTGAGAGCATAAGCTGTCCGCGGGCACCGCAACGACATGCTGGACCCCCAGACCTGTCATGCGATACCCGTGCCCATCATCCGGAGATAGGAACCACCGCATCCAGAAACGCACAGTCAGAACAGCGTCTTGAAAAAGACGTGTTGATTGACTGTGTTGCTCTCTTAGGAAAATCTCTTTTAGATCACCAGCGAAACGCCCGGAGGACGGGGAACCCAGCCCGCCACTCGCACGTCTTGCTTCCGCACTGGTGAAGGTAAGGCTTCCTTCTCTGGAAGTCAGCTCTTAGCAGAAGTTGTTCAGCTCACGATCGGCTCTGAAGCAACAATTCTAAGGATCTGACTCCAGCAGCTGGCTTATATAGCCCTGATGAGCTCATCAGCCACAGCTGTGGAGCTCAGCTCCGCCAATTCAATTGGCATTTCATTGGCCCGTTTTCTTATCATCAGAAGCGATTGGTCGTCTGAAGTACTCCCAAAAGTCTGTTTACAGACACACGTTGGAGTTCCCTATGAAGGGGAACCATCTGACACAAAGAGCATTTGCTTATTTTACGGTCATTTGGTGAAGTTTTTTCCTCGCCGCTGTCGCCACTCTCTTGCATGGTTCGGGATCTGTATAGCTGCGCATCGATGGAATTGCTCTTAAGTGTTTGGACTCTCAGTAGTGATTATTAAACCACACTGAACTGAGCTAAACTAAACTGAACTTAAACACTGAAAACTGAACTGACGCTGTTTCAATTTACTATAATCTTCTATGTAAAGCTGCTTTGACATTGTAAAAGCACTATACAAATATAGGTGAATTGATTTGAATTGAATTTGCCAAGGTATAGACAAAATAAAACTAGCAATGTGCAATTGACTAGCTATGTAAATTATTGTCAGTTCCCCACTTTGAATCAGTCACAAGTAGTGTCAGAGAGAGTGAAGCATGAAAGAGAGATCATGTGTGTGCATGTAATTGACCCAGGCATATCTTATAGCTAGTAACATGTGTTAGCCACCTCTTCGCAGATAATTTTGAGCAAGTTGGTTGATCGTCATTGGCTTCCTGATGAAGCGCACGTCAATGTCCTCAAGATTAGACAGAGGAATGAAGGCTCTGGCAACTGTCACTGATTTGCTGTAGTTACTACTAATGTTTAAGGGAATTTATTTCTAACTGTGATCAAAACAGACTGGAACTACCTGTGCATTATACAATTTTATTGCACAATTTCCTGTTAATCAGACTCAAGAATTGCGTCAAATTGATTAAATGCCTTCAACGTTGCAGGTAAATCAAACAATCAAAGTATTCATCTATAATGTACTTTTACAGACATTACCTTAGCAGTAGTGATGTTATACAGTGAGGACATTCTCAAGTCAACGTCAGTGTCCTAATGTGTAGTGTGTCAGGGTCCTTACTATCCTTTACAGTAGCCAAATGTATTTAAACCAGAGGTCCATAACCCTGTTCCTAGAAATCTACCAAACACAACTGAAGAGATAGAGTGCTGATTGAGACACAGCCTTAGTCCTTAACTCATCTCCACCATTAAGCAATGACATGACAAAACATTCCAGTCAACTAGAAGTGTTATAAATTAGTTTGGAAGGAAGATGGTTTAGGAATCGAAACAATCTCCAAATGCAGAAGTTAGTTGGGTCTTGTGATCAGAAAGTCTTTAAAACTACAATCCAAAATCGTAACTGAGGCTCCCTGGAAATATCCTCCCAGCATTAAATTTTTGAGAACCAAACAAACTAGAAGAGAAAACCCATCATGACCACGTGCTTCTACTGTAAACTCATGTGCTTTTTTGGGTTTTGTTTTACCTGGTTTGTGAATCCATCTTTCGCTGGACTCGAACCACGATTCCACAACCATATTTATCCATGAGCACATATTTCTTTGTCCTCAAAAATGTACGCCAGGGCACATTTTCCCATTAGCCTGTGTTGCAAAATCACCTACATCACCATAAACTGTTGGAAACTTTCACAAAAAAATACTAAACTTGTGCATCTTCAGTTTTGTTTCTGTTAATATTTTAAGCAAAAGATCAATAGTTTTATGCAGCCTCATATTTAGAAAGGGTGCTGGTATTAGTGGAGTACTATAAAACATGTAAGCTACCCTTCAGAGCTGTCTTTGAGTTGCTGAGTGACAGCTGAGCTGCAAGTCTCTGTGGACTCAATCTGGGAATAAGAAAGTCTCTTGGGTTTTCTCACATTTCATGGTTAAACCTATTATCGCACATCTGTGCTCACATACCCATTCTCATTAAGAGAAGTGAAGACGAGGCTGCAGGGGAAAATGCAAAGAAAATCCTTTGTCGTTTATTGCTCCAAACTGATCGCATTAATATTCATAGGTCACTCTTAATTTTGTGTATGTCTGAATATAATGTGAAACTTAGAATTAGATAAAGCTTATAAATATAAATGGTCTTACTGCAAATCTGATTTCTTATTTCAAATATTATAAATTATAGTTAATTTTATCATTATTATTATACTGGAGTTATTAATTATTACTGTTATTCAAGAGTTCTGTCATCTTTGAACACAAAGGAAGATATTTTGAAGAAAGCTGGAAACCTGTAGCCATTGACTTATGATGTTTTTCTTACTATGGATGACAGAAGTTACAGGTTTTCAACTTTCTTTAAAATATCTTCCTTTGTGTTCAACAGAAGAAAATAGTTTAGAAAAGTTTGGAACCAATTGAGGGTGAGTAGTCAATACATTTAGATTTTTGGGTGAATTATACCTTCAGATTTGACCGTTATGTTTGTATGCACCTACCAACAAAACCTTTCATTTTTAAAAATCATATTAAGTTAAATTTTGAATCCAATTTTAGAGTATATTAAATTAGTACCCCTAAGTATGTAGCCTTGATAGATATTAAAGACTCCTTTCAAAAACACACACTGAATGACGTTAGTATAACTGTCATGATCACCACTAGGCCTTGCAGTTCGCTGGAGAACTACACATCAGCCACTACATGAAATGCATCTCCCAGAAGTCGTTGCGCTCATGCACAAGTTCCTAATCCCCCTGATTACAAACACACTGGAAGCTCATGATAGACTGATTAGTAAGACTATCAAGACACCTCATTCACACACACTCTTTGCTGAGTCTTGTTAGCTGTAAGTGAGTAACTCTAAGCATTTTCCCTGCCTGTTTTAACCTTTGTTTATTTCATTGTTTATGTTGTTTTGCCGCCAGTCCCTACCATTCCCTGTGACTTTACTACACTTTGGATTACCTACATGCTCCTGTCTGTCCCTGTTTTGACTTTTGCCTGCTTGACAATTCGCAAATAAAGCTGCATGTTAATCCTCAACTTCATTGTTCCCCGACTCATTACAATAACAAACTTTTGTGTATTTAAAAAAAATGGCGTATATATAAAGGGGCCATCAACGCTGATGCTGCCCAACCCCACCCAAAATATCCAGATGAAGCTGTCCTGTTTATTTATTCATGAGAGAATCGATCCTTTTGACTCCTGAGCATAATGTTGTAATCTTTCATTGGAAACTTGAGAAGAGAGCGTTCAAAGGGGCAGCCAGTCACTTAAGGGAGATTATCAGTTTGTGTGTGCGCGCGTGCATGAGTGCAGTTGTGTGTATGTGCAAACGTGTGAGTATGCATGTGTGCGTATTTGTGTGTGTGCATGAGTGCACTCTCCTGTGCGTTTGTGTGTGTGTGGGCACCAGGGGAGGTGAAATTATCCCAGAAATGATGGGGGAAAGGACAAGAGTGGAAAAATGGAGCATGTGGAGCTATTATGCATAAATTCCTGAGAGTAGCAGAGAAGCAGTGACCTAGTTCTGTTACAGAACTGAACTGTGTGGACATTATCATATATTTCTCCATGCATCTCTGTGTTTATTTCTTTATAATAGTGTCATGGATGTGCAGTAATCACAGCCTCTCCAATAGCTTCATAATGGCAGACTCTATTACAGTGCTATCAGCTATGATCACTCCCACTGTCAGACTTTAACAGGATTTATAATGCCGTCATGTGGAAGCGACTCTTCATGTTCTTCATGAGATATAAGGTGTGTTCACACGTGGCAGATTTGGTTCAGTTAAAATTAATTTTGCTGTGATTGTTCTATTGTAGTTCATTTGAATGCATGTGAATGCTGCCAAAAAGCAGAAACCCCTGAAAACATGAGACTCAAAACAAAACATCTCCAAAACAAACTCCGGTGACTTCAACAATGAATTCAACACGGACCAAAGACATCTTCAAACCAAAATAAACAGGATGTTGTCACAAAATGAGGCCATAAATTGGACAGAATCCCCAAGCATACCTGTTTTGTTTTTGGGTTTATAACAGTTTTGCTCATTAAATTAAATTAAATTAAATTAAATTAAATTAAAAAAAAAATTTAAAAAAAATAAAAATAAATAAAATAAAATAAAATAAAATAAAATAAAATAAAATAAAATAAATAAAATAAAATAAAATTAAATTAAATTAAATTTAATTAAATTTAATTTAATTTAATTTATTTTAATTTAATTTAATTTAATTTAATTTAATTTAATTTAATTTAATTTAATTTAATTTTATTTTATTTTATTT
>CAIGQZ010009275.1:0-11618 GCA_903798205.1 Danio tinwini
TATATATATATATATATATATATTAAGAATTAAAAATACATTTTAAGTATACAGCAGGGTGAAATAAGTATTGAAGACATTGTTTTGTTTTTTCTTGGGAATAGTATTTCTACAGGAACTGTTGACATGGAATTGAACCAGATTTTGGTAAAAACCCAAACAATACAAACATAACAATAAAACAAAACAAACAAACCTGAAAAATGAGTTGTGTGTAATAACACTACAATGACAGAGAAAGCACTAAACTACTTTATATAAAAGGCTTTTTTGGTTCTGCAGCTTAAAGACGCCTCTCAAATAGAGAATGAAGTCTCAAGCATTGCTCAGGTATGAGTTTCTCACAGACTTCAACAGAGTGTCAAAATCTTGATGCTTCTGTGGGTCTCGTCTATCAAATCTGAGCTTCATTTTGTACTTTCTATTGGATTTGCATCAGGTGATTGGCTGGGCCATTCTACAGCTTGATTTTCTTTCTCTGAAAGATTTGAGAGTTTACTTAGCTGTGTTTTGGATCATTGTCTTGCTGAAATGGTTTCATCTTCATCCTCCTGCTAATGTAGATGTTGGACTGAAGCAGCTGATGTTCATTTACACTGAGGAAGGGCAGAGGGTTGCTGAAAAACTGAGAGATTTTAGCTGCTGTCTGGGCTTTCCATGTCTTTCTACACCTCCTTTTCTTTGTCTGTTTGATACTTTTTCTCTGCATAATTTCATTTTGTTACACAGAACTTTATTTGTAAACTAATTAGATTTGTTTTCTTTGCAATTATGGATTTCTTTGGTTGTTACCAACATCCAGGGACTTATTTTCCCCTCGCTCTAAGTTAGTAACATTCAAATGTTTAGTAAGAATTAGATCACTTTTAAATTAGAAATTGTCAGTAGAGAATTTTCTAATGTTTAAAAAGACTATTTTATATAAAAGCTGTTCCTTTGAACTTTCTATTAATCAAAGAATCCTGAAAGAACAAAGTATCACAGTTTAATTTAAACTTTAACAGTTTGATTTAAACATTTTAAATTCCTGTGATGATGACTAGAGTAATGATGCAGAAAATTCAACTTTAAATCACAGGAATAAATGACGTTTTGCAGTATATTGGCGTTTTGTTTTTTGAAATTGTAATAGCATTAAACTACTAATCATTTGTTTTCAAATCAATTTTCAAATCAAGATTCAAAGTGTTTATAGTCATGAGCGCAGTAAGGAACAAGTTGACTGTGCAATGAAATCCTTACCACTGTTGCCAACTATTTTCAACGAAATAGCGCTAAGTAAGCTCTGCCCGAAAAGTCGCTAGATTACGTCATGCACTAATTTGCATATTACTGACGTCATCACGTTCTACTGTTTCTGTTTGTTTTACAGCCTATGGTGAATAAATGGGGTATTTATATTTGCACTGTGCTTTATGTAAGCATGTTAATTTGTTAACAGTTTGAATACAGTAAATCATTATAGATGAGTAGTGAATTTGCAGTAATCGTTCAGATGTAATAAACTCAGACAAGTTCTGAAACTCTCACTTAAAACATCTCTGATCGTGAACAAGAAAAGAATAAACGGTCAAATTAAATTGTTAAAATAAAGGAGAAGCAGATCGGTTTGACTGTACAAGGGAAATACCTTCACACTGCCGGTGCTAAATCATTTGCCATCGGTACGCAGGTGGGAGATGCTGCTGTACGAGGACTAGGCCGCCTGTCAGTGCTCTGAGGCGGCATCACCCGCGGCTTGTTGAGAAGAGTAGGAACGGTATAGTAATGGACAAGCGACAGTCTATAAAAATCTCCAGTAACACACAAAAAAGTCGCTAGATTTGTCGCTAGTCGCTTTTTTGAAAATTTGACACTAGGGTGGTCTGAAAAGTCGCTAAATCTAGCAACAAAGTCGCCAAGTTGGCAACACTGATCCTTACTTTGCTGTCCACAGTCAATAGTTTAATGTATATAAATAATAAAAAAATATTTATTTAGAAAAATTGCCATGCAAAAAAGTAAATATAAGTATAATTCAGATGTAATTATGAAGCACAATAAGAACAACAGTAGTTGACCACTGTGCTGTACAAATTATATTAAGGACATACAAATCAATATAAATGACGACAGTGCATTAAAAAGAATACCAAGAGGGTAGAAAAACACTATTGAATGACTTATTTCCCTATTTGATTTTAAATGAGAATATATACAGTTGAAGTCAGAATTATTCACCCTCCTGTGAATTTTCCTTCTTTTTCAGATATTTCCTAAATTCAGGGATTTTTCACAGTATTTCCTCTTATATTTTTTCTCCTAGAGAAAGTCTTTATTTCAGCTAGAATAAAAGCAGTTTTTATTTTTTTAAGGTCAATATTATTATCCGCCTTAAGCAATATTTGCTTTAGATTTTCTCGATGACAAACCACTGTTATACAATGACTTGCCTAGTTACCCTAACTTTAACCTAATTAACCTAGTGAAGCCTTTAAATGTCACTTTAAGCTGTATAGAAGTGTTTTGAAGAATATCTAGTCAAATATTATTTACTGTCATCGTGGCAAAGATAAAAGAAATCAGTAATTTCAACTATTATGTTTAGAAATTTGTTAAAAACAATCTTCTCTCCGTTAAAATTTGGGAAAAAATAAACAGGGGAGCTAATAATTTAACTATATATTATTGTTATTAAATAATGTAACTAATATGTTTTGTGTCTTTTGTAGGATCCGTCAGAGTGGTGGGTTCGTGACCTGGAATAGTGTCGGTCAGGCTAACGTTAATGGTCGCTTGGCAATGACCCGCAGCATCGGAGACTTTGACTTGAAAAAAAGTGGCGTGATCGCAGAACCAGAGATCACACGAACTCTAGTATGTGCTTTTCACATTACTTCATCGTTACGGCTTTTAGGATATGCTTCCTTTTTTTGTTTGACATGAAACCGGGGTTTGAATTACAGGGTGGATTGACATCAGAACAACTTGTATGGGTATATATAAGTCCTTTAATATTGAGAAAGAGTTTGCTGTTATTCATTCATTTTCCTTCAGCTTAGCAGCTTTATTCATCAGAGATCGCAACAGCGGAATGAACCGCCAATTTATCTAGCATATGTTTTGCACAGTGGATGCCCTTCCAGCCACAACCCAGTACTGGGAAACACCCATACACAATGGCCAATTTAGTTTATTCAATTCACCTATAGCGCATGTTTGGACTGTGGGGGAAACTTCACACAGACATGCCAACTGACCCAACCAGTGCTTGAACCAGCGACCTTCTTGCTGTGAGGCCACAGTGCTAACCACTGAGCCACTGTGTTGTTCCAGTTTGCTGTTATATTTATCTTAAATTATAATGTAATAGTTAATAAATATAAATGTTCATTTGACCTCCCCTATAATGGTTCATACCATTGTGAATGCATAAACATGCCAAGCAGTCTAATGTGAGAAAATATGAACTCAGCAGTCCGTTTACAAGGTTTTTTTTTCGTAAGATATAGCTGTTGGTATCTTTATTTAGCCTGTAAGTATAGTAAAATCGCAAAGTTTGTATTACAATAAATATTAATGCTTGCACATGGAATTTAAAGAGTTCAATGCATGCAGTCTTTCATGACCATCCATATATTGGTGCAGGAATGCATCATGGTCATCTTTGAGAACCACTTATCTGCTGAAATAGAGTAGGTCAAAATACACTTAATATCACTTCAAAACACTGAAAACTTAAATAAGTTTGTTTAATAATATGGTGTAATTTGAATTAAGTATATACATTTGGCTCATTTAAGCATGTATTGCATATACTAACATTGAGAAAGTTGAATCTTGTCTAAATCAATGTATAATTCACACCCTGCATGAAGTGTCGGTGAAAGTAAATTGCGGTGGTGTTTGCTGTAGTTGCAGCACGCTCACGACTCCTTCCTGGTCCTCACCACCGATGGCATCAACTTCATCATGTCCAACCAAGAGATCTGTGACATCATCAACCTGTGCCACGACCCCACCGAGGCGGCAAACGTCATCGCTGAACAGGTGCGCAATCATGCATTAAAACTTCACACACAATGTTTTTGCAAGTGGTTATTAGTGGTGGCCAGAGCGTTTCGATACCCGTCTCTACAGTGACGCTGAGCTGTCATTTTTTTTAGGTATTGCTTTTGAAATAACTTCAAAAAAGAAAGAGATACATGCATTGAGGAATTATACCTCACGTTGTATAATCAAGATATCAAGTGATTTAGGGGATACTACATATAATTTATTTATTTTTTATCGCCCTGTTCTTGTAGTGTGTTTTGTTTTCACGTTGGTCTGACATCCAAATGAACTCTTTGTGAATTAATACATGTTGTTTTGTTCATTAAAAGAAAATTTATATTAATAAAAGACATCAATTTCTGCACATGGTCCACTAGGCTATGTGCGATGGTGGTTTTGTTTCACTTGTGAAGTGACTGATCCTTTGAATCGCTTTAGTTGCGTGACCTGGGTGCTTCTAAATGTTTCAGAGCATTGTTTCAAAACATCTGTGGTTTGAGATCGCGAACGTCAGTTTCATATCAGCCATCCCTAGTTGGTTAGGCCTGTTGCAATTAGGCATGGGATGATAACCGTTTTCAAGGCAAGGTTTGGAAAAGTCAAGGTTTTAAAACAGCAAAAAAATTCTGTTATACTGTTCATATAGTATGTGTAAGATTTTTTATTTACATTTTTTTCTTTGTTTTTTAGGACAACAGTATCTCCAGCAGAATAAATATTCAAAGATGCTGTTTTAAATTGTAAAGACATCTGTGTTTTTGAAACTAAAGAAGTCAGCAGAAGTCAATGATTCATTTTTAATTATTTAGCCTGACATGTTTAATGTTCCAAAGTATTATAAATCTTTCTCAAAATAAAATATATTGTTTTTAAAAGGGGAAAAAGTTTTAGTTTTTTACATAGACATTTAAAAAAATATATTTTAGAGCAGTAATCACAATACCGTGAAACCATAATATTTTTATCCAAGGTTTTCATACCGTCAGAATCTTACGGCCCATTCACACGGGGCTTCAGCGTCAACACTTGACAGAGGGCGTGTCTGAAGCTGGGGCTGACATGATCGTCATAGCAGCGTCAGCCAATGAAATTAGTCAGCAATAGGCCACTGTCTGAGCTGGTGTATTTGCATACAGCGATCTGATTGGCTGACGCTTCCGTTGGCGCTTGAAAAGTTGAGCAAGTCCCAACTTCTTCAGCGAGCAACGACACTGAAGCGGCACCAACAGATCCACAATGCAGTTCTGCAACGCCTGACGTCACCCATTCAAAGTGAACGGGAAGCGTTGAAGCTGACGCCCCGTGTAAATGTATACCCAGTCCACACACTTAAATTAAAAGCAAACAACCTTTTATTTTGGATACTATTATTTTTTGCCCATCACTTATTTTGATATACTTTTAAGTCTGTATCACTCATCTCTATTGTGATGGGCTCATTCCCAGAATTAAACTCACTTAATTAAATTTAAGTTTATGCTTAATTTAAGTTTAAAGAATTAAACTTAATTACTTTATGGACAAGTATAATTTTTCCCATTTTTTATTTGTTTATGTTTTTTTTTTTAAGTAACTCAATATTGTAATGCATTACTTCCAAAAGTAACTTTCCCCAACACTATTAGTGGATTATTGTAGGGAATAGTGAACTAGGGTAAAGGGAGTGATTTCCAGTGGTGTAAAGTAACTAATTACAAATACTCAAATGACTGTAATTGAGTAGTTTTTCCTCAGGATTTACTAAGTAGTTTTAAAAATGTGTACTTTTACTCTCACTTGAGTACATTTTTAGTGCAGTATCAGTACTTTTACTCCACTACTTTCCTTCAACCTGCAGTCACTACTTTATTTTAGAAAAAATCCTGGGATTCCTGTCCAATCAAATCACACATAGAAGATACATTGCATCATAATGAACAACCTCAAGACATGGGCGATTTATAAATGCAGCAAACTGTTTGGAAGCATTAAAAGTGTGGAAGAAGATGTCCAAAATCTTTCCACGCATTGACCCAGAGACTGTTTAGATCAGGGCCAAAGTGGGACTCCTGTTCAGCCCTGGAGTTTCAAGCCTTAGACCGGCCCACCTCAGCTCATGAGTGACTATATTAAAATAGCGTTATTTCCAATTCAGTTTCTAACATTAAAGGGAACATTAAAGGGTAGCTAAATCTTCAACACTATTCTTTAAAACATCACTATGTCCTTTCCTGCAATATCTGAATATATATTCCGTGCAAAAATTTTTATAGATATCCAGTCCTTTGTAACGGTGGTCACACAAATATACAAATAAAATATGTACACCTACATAAGTAACTCAAATAGTATTATGTCTTAACACTAAAAATGAAAAAATAAAAATAAAAAATGACTCAGGTGAGGTTCGAACTCAGGTTGGCAGCGTCATAACACAACGTGCTGAGCACTGGACCACAATGGCACAGATTTCTGATCAAGTTACGTCAGATTTATTAATGTAGTGAATAATCTGATTTTCATTGAGCAGGTGTAATATTCATTATTATTAATTATTAAAATTCTTATATTCACTAAGGTGCCACTGTTTGGGGTCGAATGATAGTTACGTCATCATTAACCTGCAGGCTGTGTTTTGCTTACGGGGCTGCGAGAAAAATAATAAAAAGAGTGGAGCTGTAGCAAAATAATGAATAAAAAGAGTGAGGCTATGGTCAAATAAATAAATAAATGAAAAAAGTGCGACTGCTGAGAGTGCAAGCAGGGACACCGGCCAAAAAATTAACCGGCCCACCGGGAATTCTCCCGGTCCTCCCAATTAGCCAATCTAGGCCTGGTTAGGATGCATGTCACTAATGAGATGATGACGGCACAAGATGCCAACATGACGTCAGATTGACATTGTACCCTAACTTCATGGGGATGTTGCATTTTTTTTGGAAATGAAAATCAGGTTGATGTCAGAACTCAACGTCAGGTCAATGTCCAACGTCCAACCTGAAACCAATCAAATATCAATGTCTAATGATGTTACAGCTTGACATTGTGTGGACGTTACCACTATGACATCTATCAAAAGTTGGATTTTGGTTGCCAAAACTGACGAATAAATGTCAGTATTTGACGTCAATATGACGTTGGTTTAAGATCGACGTTGGATTTTGGTAATTTTCCAACACAACCTAAAATCAACCATATATCAACGCCACTTGATGTCATTATTAAAATAACGTTGTCCTTAAGCCAGACATTGAATTTTGGTCACCTGACATCACAACCTAAATCTAACCTAGTATTATTGTCTTATGGTGTCGTGTGCCTGCTGAGCAATCACTACATGCACTACAGAATGTTACGTTTACACACATCCACAAATTACATGTAAATGCATCAGCTTTTCACAGTGTAATACTCACTACTCATGAGTCCTTTTGAAAGGGTTACTTTTTACTCATACTTTAAGTAATATTTACAACAGATACTTTTTCTCGCACTACATTTTTACGCAAGTAATGGTACTTGTACTTGAGTATGATTTTTCAGTACTCTTTCCACCACTGGCGATTTCAGATACAGACGAGGAAAACATGTGAAAGGCATAATAGGAGCCCTTTAAAGTGTGTGTTTGTGTCATTTAGGCTCTTCAGTACGGCTCTGAGGACAACAGCACAGTGATCGTGGTTCCGTTTGGAGCCTGGGGGAAACATCAAAACACTGACTACACGCACAACATGAGCCGAAACTTTGCTTCCATAGGCCGCTGGTCTTAACGTGAAGACAAACACTCTCCAACTACAGCACTGCCTTTATACTGACAACTGCACTATGAGGAGGAGGAAACATCTGCTTTGTATCAACCTTTACATCCAAAGACAGAAGGTGTGGTGGATTATTTGCTTTATCTTTTTCGACCCTGGACGCAAAACCAGGCTTATGTTGCATGGGTATATTTGTGGGAGGAGCCAAAAATACATCGTATGAGTCAAAATGATGAGTCAAAATAAATAGGTTCCACTTAATATAAGGTGTCCTTAACTAATATGTACGTACAATAAAATTAGTAATTAGTTACAATGTTTGTATTGTGTAAATACATGTTTATACATTGTACTTACAGCGGGGAAATAAGTATAAACACATTGTCACGTTTTGTCCTTTGTGAAAACAGCTCCGTGTTTTAACTGTACATAATCAGCAGCTTTCTGTATATATTTTAGAAATGTGTTTATCAGTGTAAATGCCTAGACTAGAGGAGCCGCAGACAGAATTAGCCTGAATAAGTCTTCTGTGGTTTTCGGGTTTAGTTATAAATGTTTATATTTTATTTACATGTGCTGTTAAAAGTGCTGTATGTGAGTTTTTGACTCTTCTAACGCATGAAAACACTGTAATATGTGTGATATTTCAGAAACATGCTAAGTGAACGTTCTTGTTTAACTAGAAAACTATGCTGAAGTCAGATATTCTGCTTTAGAGGTCTCATAAAATTAAAGTGTTTTAGATGTTAGTATCAGTATTGTTAGATTTTAAGATATCTACTAGCTAGTGTGCTGCAAAACAGTGACATAATTGAGGTTTAGAAGATATAAAACGGACGTGAACATGTTTGTCACTTCTGCCTAAATTGATTTTATTCACGTCACCTCATACTCAATTCAATTTTATTTATAAAGCACTTTAAAACAACACAGTTGACCAAAGTGCTGACAATAAAGCGTACAACAAAACATAGCAAATACTTTAAAAATAAATAAATAAGCATAAAATGTCAACATCTCACGCTGTGCTAAAAGCCAAATTGAACAAGTGGGTTTTAAGAAGAGATTTAAAAACAGTAATGGAAGAGGCTTGTCTAACATACTTACCTCATACTTTAGTTTCTCATCACATCTTCTCACCATACCTGCCAACACTCCCGTTTTTCCCGGGAGTCTCCCGTATTTCAGACCCATCTCCCGTATTGTTTTGTCTCCCGGAAAACTACTAGAATTCCACCCCCCCTCCTCAGCTTTTAGGTACAGTGAGTCCCCCCTGCAATCGAGTCCGCTTAGGATCCCAAATTGATCGGCTGCATTGAATGCCGGATCCAAAGTGCTTTTATAGTCTATATATAAAGATTTTAACAAGACTTATCATATTATTAACATTAATATCGGTGACTACAAGTTAAAGACACGCACAGTTAAAATAATAGAAACCTTTGTAAACATTTTATGTATTTATATGTACATTATATATTTACATAAGAAGTGGTAGCACGTTGTAGGCTAAAATCAAAGCACGAAAGAGAAATTCTCTATGATTTATGTCATTATAACGCTCTTTTAAATTACATACATTTAAACAAGATTATAGATATAATATCTATTTTTTTTTTCATCTGGCGCTACAAACTATACCTATTACAACTCCAGTGAACCAACAGCATAGATATATACATTAGATGTCGCCTACCCTACTGTTGTCTATTAAAAGGAATGCGTCAATAGAGCCGCCATTTTAGTACAGGGTAGCGCTCCTTTGAAATGAATGCAGGACCAAGGTGAAGTGGAGGACTGTGGCCATCCAAAGCCAGAGAAATGCACATATACACATATATCCATGATCGGGAGTTTTCCCCGGTGGTCCGTATGCAATTTTTTTATTTATTACGAAATATTATAATTTTACATCACTTTTCTACATTGATGGATGTGACCGCACGGGCATTCCTGACAGAGTGAGTGTTTGTGCATGGAAATGCATTACCCTCCTTCCCCGTTTAATTTGATCTAATCCATGTCCTGAAACACACCACCTCTCCTGCTTTCACTTCTCATTCTGACAGAGGGAGCGATTCGTTTGTGAATGAATCTCCGTTATGAACGACTTGTTCACTTAGCTGACAATAATACAAGTTTCTGGCAGCGCAGCGTCTTCTTGTCATATTTCATAACATAGTTTGCTTATTTTATTCAACAAAACTAGCATAAGCTTAGAATTTAGTGCGAGTTGGTGCTACTTTGCGTTATGGTCACTGCAGAGACTGTATTATCATCAATAACATTACTTGTTAAGCACAAATGTTCATAACATACAAAAACATAAAAAAAAACGAATTCTTACCTATAAAATGAGATGTCTTGATGAGAGACTTTGTGCTTTGTTTTCTTTGTTTGCTCGTTATTACACCCATACACAGCGCTGAAGTCCAGCATCTTCACATTGGCACACTGTCTTGACTAGTGCGGTTGAATGACGCTTGTCCTAGGAGCACTGTACCAATGTGGCGGCGCTATTGATGCATGCTCAGGGTCCCTATGTGATATCTAGTGTATATATCTATGAACCAACAGGATCACCCAGGGTCCTAGGCGGACCCAATTGTCAGGGGTGGGACTCGATTTCTCATGACACCGGCCTGAAACCTAGTACATGTGTGCATGTTCTTCAGTCTGCGTGCACACCTCCCCGCTCTACAGTTAGTGCGCACCTCTCAACCCGCCTCTCCCTCCTCTCTTTAGTTTGCGCGCACCCATCCCCGCTGTACAGTTCACGCACACCTCTGCACCCCCCCACCCTGATCTCCCGGAATTCATGAACCAAATGTTGGAAGTTATGCTTCTCACCAATCAAATGCTCATCCACTCCCACTGGCAGAGCTGTGCTATTAACAAAACACCATTGGCTGTTTTAAAAAGGGGGAGGAGGAGCTACATTATGCCCCGCCCTCTCCTGCTGTTTCGTTTGAGATAATAGGTGCGTTCGACTTCATGCAGCGATGCGCAGATCGATCGAAATCTGTCTTAAAGCGATGCATGCCGGTTAGAAATTTTGGCCGGATTGATGCTGCGCCGACGTCATGTGACTGTCACATGTGGCATCAAAGTACCGCGACAGAGATCAGACGACTGATTCAGCCTGTGCAGCATCTGAAGAGCGACTGCTGGAGCTACGATGACAACACTGATGTAACATGATTGGCCGAGTTCAAAGCAAGACAACAACCACGTGTGTGTCGGGTTTATTATTGGACAAATTCCTTCTCACAAATTTCAAAACAATTAACTTTTCATACCATCTCTATCTTGTACACATGATGCTTATTAAAAGACTACAAATATTTTACTGCAGTATCATCTTTTGTTTAATAATTTGTTCATAAAGACTAGATTGTTTGCACAGGTTTATTCTGGCTTTTTTACACAGACTACTGTATTCAGCTACATAAACGATTTAAATGATATATTTTAGTAAATAATCTAAATATTAACTCAAATAACTCTTACAGACTTGTAATAAAATAATTATCATCATTGATCCTGATGATTTCTTAGCAAATTAAGGTATATAAAAATATGTAGTATAAAAATATATGATTCTAAAATATTTTATTTCCTGTCAAGATATGCAGAAATGTACATTGATGGGACATTCTGGGAAATGTCTACTTAAAGTGTAGCTCATTTATTTTGGTCATTTTGTTCAATCTTTTTGGATTAAAGTGCTTTTTAAAAATGCTTTCATTATCCAAAATAATCATATTCGTGGGTATTTATTTCCTTTTATGTGCCCTCTGGTTTCCCCCTTATTTCTCATGCGTTTGTTATGTAGGCTACTTAAAT
>CAIGQZ010009451.1:0-11684 GCA_903798205.1 Danio tinwini
ACTACTACTACTACTACTACTACTACTACTACTGCTGCTGCTGCTACCAATACTAATTTATTAATTTATGCTTGAATTAAAGCATAATTATAATTAATTATAAGACATTACACTTAACTTATTATAGAAAAACTATCCTTTATTAAAGTTCTTTTGTACCCGTAAATAATAATGTCATTACTTTGATGTTTCTGACAATACTACACTCTTAGAAAAAAGGTACATGGTGGTACAGATAATGTTCCTTAAGGAACAGTTTTGTACCTTTTGTACTATTGTGGTACAGAAAAGACCTCTTATGATACTGTTCTGTACCTTTTATGGTACAATTGAAATGAAGGTACAATTGTTCTCATAAAGTTGCAGAAGTGTTGGACAACTTATTCTTTATTACAATATCTATGAAAATAAATATTACTGGAAAGGCAAAGTGATTAAATAAAAACATGAATAATACTTTAAAAGTATTGTATATTAATTGTAATTAATAAAAAATAGAATGTGTGTATTGTAAAATTAATCAAATATTGTGCATATCTCGTTACAATACTTTTGCATAATTCTATTTAAGTAAATTAAGTTAACTTTTAAGTAATAAGGTATTGTGTGAAAATTGGAGAAAAAAATGTTTTGTATTGCACATGAGAGAATGTAACATTTTTGTGAAGTGTTGTGAAATTTTTAGCAAAAATAGATATTTTGTGTTATGTTCAAGTATTTTTTATTCTTTATTGTAAGTGGAAAATATGTATTTACACAAAAAAGAAACTTAAAAAAACATTGTTAAAAATGTATTTGATGTTTTATATTTACTGAAAATAAATTGACACATTTTGGATCTAGCAAAATGCCTTTAAATAGTGTTTCAAGGAACATATTTGACACTGATAAGGTATAATGTGTCTCTTAACTGGTGGTACCTACATGGATCAGATTTGTATCTTTGATGAAGGTACATTATTGTATATGTAGGGTTTAAAAGCTAAATGTGCATTCTGGTTTCTCATGGTTCAAATCATGTCCTTAAAGGTACAAACTGCAATGGTACTAATTTGTTTATTTGTCTTAAGGTACATTTCTGTTCCATAAAAAGGTACTGCCCCAGTGACAATGGCTTGTATTTTCTTTGGTGCAACATTGTACCATTTTATTCTGAGAGTGTACCATACTACTACTACTACTACTACTACTACTACTACTGCTGCTGCTGCTACTACTGCTGCAGCTGCTGCTACTAATACAAATGTATTTGTTTATGCATAAATTAAAGCATAATTATAATTATAACACTTAACTTAATATAGGAAAGTTATATTTAATTGAAGTTTATTTGTAACATGGCATGTAAATAATAATTGTTACTTTGATGTTTATGACAATACTGCCAATATTACTACTAATACTACTACAGTTACTACTACTATTATTACTACTACTACTACTACTACTACTACTACTACTGCTGCTGCTGCTGCTGCTGCTGTTACTGTTACTAATGCAAATTTGTTCATTTATGGATGAATTATAGCATAATTATAAGTATAACACCTTACACTTAGCTTAATATAGGACAATTACACTTAATTGAAGTTTATTTGTTGGCTTACTGTAACTCTAGGATTTTATTTGTCTTCACAATAAGGTCCTAAACTGATTGATAGGGAATTCAGCATTTACATATGTTTATGCAAATAGTATATACAATCATTTTATACATCTTACATATATTATTTGGAAACAGTAATAATGCTGAAACATTTCAATGGTGTGAAGGAACGTCCATTAAAGGCTATTTTTTTCACAGTATATCTAAAATGTTTTATATTGCTTTTACATTAGGTTGAATGTAAAATAAACAGAAACAACCTAATGTACACTCTCAGAAATAAAGGTACGCAAGCTGTTACTGGGATGCTATCTTTTTAAATGGTACACATTTCTACTTAAAGGGTCCATATTAGTACCTCAAAAGTATATACTGTATTAGTAACTACAAATTTTAAAAGGAACACTTTTGTACTTTTTAGGTGCTAATATGTACCCTCGAGGTATTAATATGGACCTTTTAGGTACAAATGTGTACCTTTTGAAAAGGTACCACCCCAGTGAAAGCTGTTGTACCTTTATTTCTGAGAGTGTACGATTTTTAATGACATGCAATTTTGTACACTCCCAGAAATAAAGGTACACAAGTTGTCACTGGGGTAGTACCTTTTCAAAAGGTACACACTTGTACTTAAAGGGTCTATATTTGTACCTCAAAAGTATATATTAGCATCTAAAAAATGTTAAGTGGAACACTTTTGAACTTTTTAGGTACTAATATGTACCCTTGAGGTATTAATATGGACCTTGTAGGTACAAATTTGCACCTTTTAAAAAGGTACCACCCCAGTGACAGCTTATGTACCTTTATTTCAGAAAGTGTATGATACATTTCACTCCACTGTTTCTTCTTCTTTGTTTTTGTTCATATCTTGAGTCTTTCTTTGCATGACCGTGTATCAAATAATCAGTTTTTGTATGTTCTGTGTGTGTTTTAGGACAGTCCACTGGTCTTACAGTCGGACCGCAATGTGACAGTGAACGCACGAAATAACCTTGGCCAGCTGACAGGACAGCTCACTGTGGGTGAGTGGCTGTTTTAAATTATATCTTCATGATTTCTCAGTGAGCAGTTTCATTTAAGGCTCCTGCTTTTGTTTTTCATACACAAATATATTCTCCCTTTACAGTTCCCCTCAATCCCCCACCCCCTTTTTAACCTGCTAATTTACATGAAGTTAATTAAGTTTTGAATGAGGTAAAAAGCTCTTTGTTGACAGTTTAAAGAAATCATCATTGTTTGTAAGTTGGCAGCAAATATAACATAACATAACGTAAGTTGCAGTTGCTTTTATTTCGTTTTCTTGATGGCATTTTAGTAAATTACACCTTCTGAACTCTGGAGGTGATTCCTGTCCAAAACTCTCTGCTGTAGTAATGTGGGACTTTTGTTTTGTTTTTTTAGTTTCTTGTCTCCTGTCCGCCGTCCATTATTTTGTGGCAGGCGTTTTCTGTTATTTGAAGTGTTTACTTGTTTATGTAACCTCAGTTTTTGTTGTCTTGCTCTGAGTTGTTGCTTAATAACCAATCAGAGTGCTCGGTTCAGCCGATGTCATGGCCTTTACTGCTATATATGGGAGATATATGGGAGAAATACAGAAAACTAATTAAACTGCATGACAGTAGGTTAAAATAGTAAAAAATGGGATATTCTTGATGTGACCATAGTGGATAGATAGATAGATAGGAAGGGAGGGAGGAACGGACAGATGGATGGAACAATGGGTGGATGAATGGATGGATGGATGGATGCATCTTTAAAGTCAATGCTGTGAACATCACATCCTTTTGGAAGTTGTTTAGTTGATCATGTTGAGCATCCAATTTCAAGTGGGCAATTTTCAATTTTCATCATGTTTTTACATTTTTGTGTTTCTTTTGCATCAGACATTCAGCCAGTTTTCCATTAGCCTGACGTCTAAGTCTGACAATACCTCCTTTCACACAGTAATTCCAGTAATTTTGCCATAAAATGACTGGAATGACTTTGCTGGTAAATTTTAAAATGTGCTGTTCATGCAGCCTAAAAACCTAAAAACAATCAAATATCAACGTCCAATAATGTTACAGCTTGAAGTTTTGTGGACGTTCCTACTATGACATCTATCAGATGTTGGATTTTGGTTGTCATACCTGACAAATTTAACATCATTTAACGTCAATATGACGTTGGTTTAAGATGTTGAATCGACGTTGGATTTTGGTCACTTTCCAACACAACCTAAAATCAACCAAATATCAATGTCATTTGATGTCCTTATTGGATGTTGAAATAACGTTGCCCGTAGACACCGGCTAAACATAGATTTTTGGTCAATTGACATCACAACCTAAACCTAACCTAATATTAATGTTTTATGATGTTGCGTGCCTCCTGGAAAAATACTGAATTATAGGAAAGAAAATGCTGCTTGCATCCAAAGGCAGAGGTGCTAACTGCAGCTAAAATACATAAATAAATAAGTCATTTACTTATATTGCTTCACAGAGGCCTACCATATGAGATGACCCTGGTAATTCTGAGGATATTTGGTAAAGTGTTTTGAACAACTTCGATGAAGTGATGTAAATAGAACACTTTTGTATGTCACAAGATTTGAATGTGCTAGAGTAAGACCCTCTTTGGAACAAAAGACTACTGGTGTTTTATCAAATTCTGTCTCCTTGGTTGGCAAAACACACTCCCGTTCACACATGTCAACATGTCACACAGTTAAAAGCAATTCTTGCAGGTAAACTCAGAGCAGTTTATAATAAGCATTTTAGTGATTATTTTTTTTCACAATTGACACTAAGAAGAAAAATAGAAGCATTGTCTGAGTGTAAATGTGTCATCGGCATCAGACAGTTCTGATTGGCCGGCAGTATATGTCCCATCTAGGCGCATTTGAACCTGCACACACTCATAGTGACTTTTCTTCTCACACAGAAGAATTTCGGCAATTTACTGTTACAACTTCTTATTTGGAAAAATTGCTGGTACAGTATTTACCCATTATTACACATAATATTTTTACGTCAATTTACCAGTAATTTAAAAAGTCAGTATGTGTGAAGAGGGGCTAATTGCTGGATTGATGCTGGTCTTGCTGATGAGCATTCAGTCCTAGGTCTTGGTCATATGCAAGAAGAAACTCATGGACATCTCCAGAGAAAACTCAAGCGCTAATGCTTCAGACCAGTGTTTTTGTTTTCAATAGGTGCTCAGTTTCACCATGATGTTTGAGAAGACAGTAGACTTTATTTTGGGACCTGCTGCCTGCCTGCTGGGCTCAGGACCTCCGTCAATTACAATGCAGCCACAGGGGTTTCTGGAGTTCTCGTGTTTTCTGCTGTTTTCCAGAGAATCTTCTTCCCTTGTCAGGGATTTATATTTATTTTATTTTATATTTTTCTCCACTCCAGGGTATGCAGACTGTTTATGTTTGTTTGTGTGTGTTTGTGTGTGTGTGTATGTGTGTGTTTGTAAAGAGCTACCTGACTCAAGCTTAGCTGTAAGATCAGAGCAGAAGAAACCACCCCTAAAGCCAGCAGAAGATGCTCTCGCTGAAATACTACTCACACAGATCACAGCTTTGCTGAGCAAAGGAAAACAGAGAATACAACAAACACACACGTTTGCCCTGTATTAGTAGCAGGCAGTGCAGTTAGTGTTGTGGGTTAATACTGAATTGCAAGGACTGGACAAAATTCAGAGCTGACTTATTTGCTCCCATTTAGTGCATGAATTGCAATTTTAATTGTTGGCACAAAACAGAATTTGCTATAGTCTTTTTTATCTCAAGTAATATTGTAGTGCAAATAATATATAATATTTGTGAATAATATAACATATGTATATGTAAATTAATTATTTATCTATTAGTTAGTTAGTTAGTCAGTCAGTCAGTCAGTCAGTCAGTCAGTCAGTCAGTCAGTTAGTTAGTTAGTAATTTTGTTCATTTGTTCATTCGTTTGTTTACTTACAGACTGTTATGGGTCTGTTTTAAGGCAAGGCAAGTTTATTTACTGTACGTAATACATTTCATACACAATGGTAATTTAAAGTGCTTTTCATAAACAAGAATGAAAGAAACAAAAAAAATAAATAATAAAAAATATTAACATTAAAACAGTTAAAAAAGTGTTACAACTGGATATAAAATAATAAAAAAGAAAGACACAATAGTGTGATCTGTCAGACACACCACAGTGCTCATTCAGTAAAGGCACAGCTAAACAGATGTGTTTTAAGCCTTGATTTGAATGAACCTTATGTTGGAGCACATCTGATCATTTCTGGAAGGTGGATTCACCCTGTTTTGAGTGAACTCTTGACTCTTAAAATTTCTAATTTACTTGATCTTGATGATCTGAGTGATCTGTTAGGTTTGTGTTCTGTGAGCATATATGTAATGTTAAAGGCACTAAGCCGAAAAGAAAATGAATGAATGAATGAATGAATATCTGTAATACATTGATAGTACATACATTAGTGATTTATAGACAAGTAGTAATACTATAAATTTATTCTGAATGTACCTGGGAGCCAGTGTAAAGACCTGAGGACAGGTGTGAAGTGCTCTGATTTTCTGATTCTGGTCAGAATCCTGGCAGCAACGTTTTGGATGAGCTGCAACTGTCTGATTGTCTTATTGGAAAGGCCAGTGAGAAGTCTATTACATTAATCCACCATGCTGGTGATAAAAGCATGACCAAGTTTCTCACTGGAAATAAAGCAGCTAATATTATATTTATACTTTTATATTTTGATTCTGCTATCGTTGTGTGCTTATCTGAGATTATTAGGTGGAGCTTGCGAACGGCTTGCCTGGATTGGATGACAAAGGTGATATCATTGGAAGTCCCTGTATATATGCCCGATGGCAATGGCAGCTATCTCTCTCGGTCTCTCTCTCTATCTCTCTCTCTCTGGCTGACGGTGCTCCACACATACCAGGATCGCTCTGCATAGCGCTCTTTTTATTGTTATGCTTGTGTTAACTTTTGATTCTTTAGTATCTGTAATGTGTTAACTATTTTGCTTTGTTTGTTCGTTTGTTATTTTGATACTTTGTTTTGATATTTTTGTAGCAGGTAGTGGATATTAACTTTCATAATCACATTTTGTTATTTGCTTAGTTCAGCAAGGGAAGCAGTGGCCCAGAAGATTCACCTGTTTTTATTGTGTTTTAACAGGAGGTACTGTAGGTAAGGTCTCTCCTGGAAGAACACCTGTATTAAGGCAACTGTTTTGTTTAGCTGCTCTACCTGTATACTGTTTTGTTATTAATTTTTGTTTCTTCTTTTATGGTTGATTTAATTGAGATTAAATATATTGATGGGGTGTCAATTTGCCATATTTAAGCATCTTGAGTCTTTCATATCTTCAGCTCAAATCCTGATTTTATTAATAGAGCCAGTTTTGGATTATGGGCCGTAACACAAACGTAATGGCTGCGCTCACATATAAATAATTTTTTAATATCCTTGATGTGCAACAGATGAAGGGAAGTCTACACATTTAAGTAATTAGTTTGACACAGTTTTGATAATCTATATTAAATAATATTTATATTATTTAATATAATCATATAAATTATATATATATGAAGGTATTATGGGGAAGATGCATATTAGTTTAATTTTAATCTTTTATAATTAAATGAGTTTATTTTTTGTGCTTTTTAAATACGTTGTAGTGATATGCTGCATAATACACAATAGTTTCACTTTTCTTTTTTTTTCTAATGTGCAGAAATTTCTTTAAAAGTGTGAATAAAGAACTCACAGATTGTATGATTGTAAATTTAGCATCTGTTTTCCTAATAAAGCCCAGCCAGCATCATCTTATGGCCTGTTTTATGATCAATGCAATGAATTAAAATGAAATCTCAGTCTCTTTGTTCCCCCATGGTGCTTAATTTAATTCTAAACGGGGCCAGAAATTAACCAATACCAATAAAGGCGATTGCAATTTACTAGATATGCAATGTTGCCCCCATAGTGCATTCCTTTTTTGTATTATTTGTTTAATATTGATTTAGTTTCACTTTAGACACCATAGTGACCTGCTGTCAGATCTGTGTTTACTGCCTGTTGTGTACAGACTGATTTTGTAACTGATGTCATTGTGATGTGACATTATGTATGTATAAAATAATTCTTCATTTTGACATCAGCACAGATTGTTAAGCAGATGCTGTGTGAATTTTCTTGCACACTGAGAGTTTGTTACCAAATTGGAGCCAATGTGTCCTCCATATCCCCTTTCTGACATTACCCACTCTGTGCGGGTCTATTGCCTTTAAGCCTGTTCGACATTGTCTGGACATTTAGGGAATTTCATCACAAGGATTAACTTCCAAGCAGCAAAAGTTATACTGTTTCACCTCTTTCTCATACACTTCTGTTCACTGTTTGTTTCTGTCCTTGCCTTGTTCTCTTGTCCCTGAAACAACTCACATATCTACTTATTTATTTATATTATAAGCGTAATCTAGAGGCCTTTGCCTTTCATATAAGCCACTTCTGATACCAAACGATCAACTAGAAGTCAAGTTATTATTTGTTGTTTCTAAAACTTGGATAGGCGACAAGACTTTTGTCAGGTAGTGTGTGTATATATATAAAAATAAATAATAATAGAAAATATTCTATTATACCCTGGATTTAATTTAATATTTTTTTGCATAATAGATAAACAAATATTACAATAAATCTTTCTTTTGATATCATTTTACACAACATTAAGCAGAAACTATTTTATTTATTTTTTTTACACTTGAGAATTTGTTACCAAATTGGAGCCAGATTTATTACCTTCAGCCCTGTTCGACATTCTCTGCACATTTAGGGAATTTCATTGCAAGGATTAACTCCCAAACAGCTAGCAAAGTTATACCATATCACCTCTCGCCCATGCGCTCCTGTTCACTGTTTGTTTCTCTGCTCTCCTTGTTCTCTCGTCCCTGAACTCACTCGATGCAAGAACATTAATCTTCCAACAGAAATTGTATAGAGGTGCTGAGAGCCAGAGAGCTGGTCCGTCCTCTGATAGCTTGGCCCAGGAGTGCATAGGTCTCTGTTTTTATAATACGGCCCATAAGTTTAGGTGATTGATGCACCGCTGCGTTGTAGTGAACGTGAAGCAGGAGCTCTGTGATCATGACTTTATCCTGTGTTCATAAGGGAGTCGCTTAAATATCTGAGAGCTGTAGTCTGTCATGGTCTTCGTGGCTTTAGGCCCAAAACTCTCAACCTTGGAGTCGCAGCCTAACATAAGGTCATTGGAATATGCAAATGGTGTATCAGACAATTTATGTGACCTGTATATTATTCAGGGAATATATGCTTAAATGTTTCCTCAACTTTGTGCACTATGTCCTAGGGCTTGATTTTTATTAAAATGATCTCATAACATTTTTTGTTAAAGTGTACTGTATGAAGGTCACATTAAAAGGAAAGTTCACCCAAAAGTGAAAATTAGCTGTTAATTTACTCAGCCTTAGGATATCTGGGATTAAGTGACATTTTTTCCTCAGTGGAGCATTAATGAAGATTTTTTTAAGCTGAAATTGAGATCCTTGGTGATTTATGATATGCAGGTTAATGATGACCAGAACTTTCAGATTTAAAACAAATGTATAGGTAGACCTGTCATGATAAGGGATTTTTGTTGTGCCATATATTGTCACAGAAATTGTTGCAATAAGCTAAATTATATTGTCATTTTGAGATCATTTTATGCCACCATATTATATAACAATTATATAAAAGCATAATAATGCAAATAGCCATACACACTTTAAAATACATATCATTCTTAATGTTAATTTGATGGTAAAAAGGTAAATGCTCTGTCATGGCCTGTTTCCAGTGAGTGGTACAGTGCAGTATGGAATGGGTCGGTACGGGTTAACTTTATCAGGCTTGCCTTTCCACTGCCAAAAACGTACCTATGGTACAATGTCATGTTCAACAAAAAGTTTCAGTAAACGTCATTGTCGCTCTAGGAAATGTCAAAGTAAAGCTGTACGGGTCTTTCACATATCATATCAGAAGCACATCTCACAAAACAGATGCTTTATAAACATAAATACTTTTGTACAAATGTTCATTACTAACCTTTCTATGAACATAATTTGCCTATAACTGCAGATCAATGATAGTGTGATAGTGCCTAATGTACGTTTGTGATTGTATAAAATAAATAAATAAATAAATGCAACATATATGAACACATACAGACCAGTGTCCCATATGTTACCAATTACAGAAAAAAAACTACACACAGCTTATATTTAGTCGTTATTTGGCTTCAAAAACATGCAGCATATAGCCCACAGTCAATGCAAACCTCTCATCTGTTTCTTTAATCTTCATCAGTAACCTCTTGTTAGGTGATGATAATAGTTAAACATGGCACTTTGTTCAGGTTCTAGGTTGCTGAAATCATTTGCTCCATTGTTTTTTCATGCTTCACTCTGACGTTTGTCTGTTTCTTAAAGGATCGGATGTCGGAAGCACTTCAACAATTATGCGCACGTTATTATCATCAGCTCAAGAAGTTTGTTATTTAAAATATAGACACACACAAGCTCTCTGGAAAAAGTGAAACTGCTTTCAGTTTTAGATGACCTCATAAAACAAAAACAGGACACGGCAGATTCTGTTCTTTTTGGCTTTGTGGCTGTTTATCAAGAGGACAACAAGGTTTGTTTGAGTTTGGGTCGACCATGGCTTGAAATTATATGTATATAGTATTACAATGTAATGTCTCGGCTGTGTATTTAAAAAGGGGTGTTGCTAGGTAAAAATTTTGTTGTACTAAGTACCTTTTTGAAAGGGTAATCAAAAAGTGGTACGGTAGTTTGCTTTTTGGTACTTTTTGACAGTGGAAACGGCCATAAAAAGCGCAACGAACTGTAACTGTACCACTTAGTGAAAACGGGCCATTATATATACTTTTAAATGTCCTGTTAGGTAAACGTTCAATTATAAACCTGGACACCGGTGAGGTAGACTGTAAATGTCATTGTAAAATGGCTTTAACTTTATTTGTGAATTTTTGTAAATATATATTGCAATGGCAAAAATTACTGAGCTCATCTCCAAGTATTGCATGATGAGCTGATGTATTGATTATTGTGACAGGCCTTCGTAAAAGGCAAACTGAATTAATATCCATGGCTCCTGATAACACATTGAGACTGTAAATCAATTGTTTGGTGCAAGAAATGGAACAGTTTTTATTAATATAACTATATTACCTTAATACCTGACCTGAATATACCTAAACCTGATTCATTTTTAAAAGAAAATGAACACTGCAGTCAGTCAGAAAGAAATATTTTTCTTTCATTATATATATATATATTTTTTTTTTTACTATTAAAACCTTAATAATTTTACTGAGTGTACTGTAAAAAAAACATATGTGTTATTGTAAAAAAACTGGTAGTTGTGGGTGCCAGAATTTTACAGTTAAAAATATAGTTGACTTTCTAAATTCACAGTAAACTACTGTAATTCATCAATTCATGCAATGCTAAAACATCACAATTTAACAAGTATTACCATCTACATTTTATCTTTGTAATACACCAACAAAAACAAAACCAAAAGCAGGTGTCGATGAGAAAATAAAATGTTGAACCAAAGCTCAGCTCAGATAGCTTATTCACAAGCAAAGAAACACACTGAAATATTGAAGGTGCTACTAAACTACTAAAAACCATCATGGTATGAATATTATTTAACAGCAATATATATAAAATAAAACTCAATGTTTGTTATGATGAGGGAAAAATTTGATCAATTTACAGTTATTTACTCTTTATATAATTGGGAAACTTACTGTTGGACCAGTTAAAAAGCACATTTATTTTACATTTAGACCAAAAGCATTAATACCAAACCTAATGAAATTTTGGACCCGAAACCCTCTCAGATATCAAGTCAAACCTCGGGTTTTTTGAATCCAGGTGGACCCAATTACAATAATATTATTGACTAATATAAAAATGTTCTTCTGATTTATGTACAATGCAGTTTGTACAGTAATATTTTCTGTCTTTTAATAGATATATTATATGAGA
>CAIGQZ010009474.1:0-10767 GCA_903798205.1 Danio tinwini
AATAATAATAATAATAATAATAATAATAATAATAATAATAATAATAAATAAGTGATTAAATAGCAGTGTTTTGTTTTATAAAAAGTAGGAAAAGGTTTTAACTAATTAACAAATTAAACTAATCAACTAATTAACAAAGGTGATGAAAGTTGGAAATAACAATAGCATTCTCTTTTTTTTCCTTCTTTTTTCGTCTAGCATAAACCTTCTGCTAAAATGAAACCCTAAATGCTTAACACCTAAAGTAATGATTGAAGTAAGAAAAGCCTGATCAATAACTGTCATGATCACCAGCGCTAGAGAACATTCACATTCACATAAACCACAATCCTGCCTCAAAATGAACTACAGATGCAGTCATGCAACACACACACACCTGCTCCAAGTCACCTTTGATTACACTCCCACAACTGATGCTGCTCATGGACTGATCACGCACACATATATACGGCTCACTTTAAGACACTCAAAGCTGAGTCTTGTAAACTTCGACTACAACTCTGGATTGCCCATACACTTCTGTTTGTTTCTGTATTGACCATTGATTGCCTGACCATTCTGTTTGTAAAACTTGCAAAAGGATCCTCACTCTGTTGTCCAGCGTCACTTCACATGACAATAACACTCGTCAGTGTTTTCTTTAATCTTTTCTTCTTGACCCAAATTATTTATTTTTAATCATGATTTAGATACTTTACATTAGGTTGTAAGTGAGCTCATTGAATCCCTGTCTTGTCTCTGTGCATGTTTTTGATCTTCTCATGTGTTCCCCTGTGCTACACCCTTGTTACCTTCATTAAACATTGTTAGTTTCCTTGGTTATTACCTGTATCCACTCCTCATCATCTTGTTTGTTTATTTGTCTCCAAATGCCCTTCTATTTCAGCCTCCTGTTCTCAGTTGTTTTTAATGTTTCATCCACGGATGTGTATATTTTGGATTATATGCAATTACGAATTATATAATAAAACATTGCACTGTAAATGGACTTTCTCAATGTCTCATTTCCTGCACTATACTTGTAACAATTACTTTTTTACTTTATGCTCACACTAAAATATGTACTTGAAGCACATTTTGTACTTGAATCCAACTTTATAATATAAATATAGAAATTCTGTCGTTCTGAATTATCTCTGAATTGGAGCTATTGTTAATCGAAGAAGGGGTTCAAACTACAAAATAAGAGACTGCTGTGGCAATAAGAAAATATTTCAAGGTTGCATTGAGGAAAATTCATTGTTGTGCATCGTGCCATGCTGGGGGTGGGGGGGTGATAGAAGAAAAAAACTTGATTGATCCTGAAGGACAGAGGTGTCAAGAACATCAGAGTTGTTTGTTTATTCATGGAATGTTAATGAGAAATATTGTTCACATCACTTGTTGAGAGGGATGGTGGGCATTGGAAATTAGTAACACTCATTCCTGTTGGTTTATTTGTACATAACTGTCATATATAAGCCAGTGATTAAATTATATAGTTTTATTTGTATTTTGTTGTAGTTTTTTTATAACATTAGGTTGTTCAGTTTGTTTGTTTTTTTTGTCTCCTCAAAAATATATAAAGGCTGTACTTTGCAAGAAACATAACAAGCTAAATAATTATGTAAAACTGATGCTTAACTGCTGTCTAATTGATTTGGCTTTGCCATTATTATGAACTTTTCAAAGAACAAAGGTGATCAGCATATCTTGTAACAATCATAAAAATGATTACATTTTTAAATAAAGATCATCTACAATTAACATGTAAGCAGTGACTGAACAAAATAATCATTTGAATAAAAGTGTCAAAATCTTTAGGATGTTAATTATTAGTATTCATATGTTCTTCCCTCAAATGTACTATTTTTGAGGATTAAATAGATTTTCTTTGCTTTGTTTCACAACCCTGGGGGCAAATCAGGTTTTCCATCAAGGCTGGAAAAGTCAATAAATCTGAAGACACAATTTTAGAAAATACTGTGATATTTTATTAAAAATGCGGCAGAAAAAATTTATACAGGTGTCCAGCCAGAAATATCATCTATCACTTAAGGCAAAAAATGCAAACAATATAAGACAAACTATTATTTAGAATCCTACATTTGACCCTTTTTGTACTGTTAGACAAACAAGGGGCTAACATGAATCATGAATTGATTTAATATACAAATGTAACTTTATAAACTCATTTATTTTTAAATCCTTTCCTGCACTTCCAAAGTCTTTGTCATAGGATGCAGAACTGAAAAATATCAGGGCTATTTTTTGTTTGTTTGTATTTATTTATAGTAACCATAATTATTATTTTTTTATTATTATTATTATTTACACTCATTCACATACGTTTTAACCCAAAATATCACAAGCCTGGCACAATACTTTACATATTGCTAGCATGTTACAAATAGAAATATCTAACAAATACGTCTTTACAAACATATCCAACTAATATAGATACCCAAATCCACTGCCTCTGTTATTTATTTATAGATATCTTTAATTTTACAATGCTGGTCACATCTGAAGCTCAGGCAGTGATGATACAAATTAGAGAAAAAAAAAGGCAGATAAAACAAACTGGACATAGGTAGAAGTTGCTCTCATTAACATCTGCTTCACCCTCCTTCATCAAATCCCTAAAAACAAATTTACAACACTAAACAGCATGAATAGGCAACTTCACCCAGCACTGTAATGTAATTAGAAGCAATCTTTCATTTTTAACATCCGCATGGGGTCACGGTATGGGGTTATCAAATGTAAAGCAGCAATCAAACATGCAATATTTGTCAAACATTGGGACGAAGAAACACTCAAATGACTGAAATGGATATTTAGAGGCTTTGGAATAAGAATGCTGTCTTCTCCTTTATTTCTTTTCTTGATTTTAAAAGCTGTAAAGCACAGACAAGATTCCAAAAAAGCAAAACAAAACAAAAGATAATGGTTGATATATTTACACACACCTTAACAAAAGAGTAAGCTCATTAATAGTCATATTTTGAACTAAACGACAATAAAAGCTTTTGTAATTCTTTTAATATTTGTATTTGACTCACAAGTATGTACATTGTCACCTTTACAAATTTTGTTATAATTACATTTCAGGCTGGGATTTTGTAGTTCAGTCCACATAATCGTTATGTGACAACAGTCTCAGAAAATAATATTAATGTGTTTATCGGAAATATAGTTCTCACATGATAACATTGCTCTCATTGTTGCTCTTGGTATATGACAAGTTATGGCACATACAAAGCATCGTCAGATCCTCTCTGTTGTTTGTGTATATGTTGTCTACGCAAGCAAAATAGTCTTTCAGAAAGAGTTCTTCTTGTCTTTTGGTGTAAAGTCCTCTGCCCTTAACAAGCTTGGCTCCAAATAAAGTATTACTCTAGTAACATTCATTTTTTTTTCGCAAGTAGGTCATATTTGACTTTGATATATTCTGCAAGAAGGCTTCATAGGAAAATAACATCTCATCCACCAAGATAAGTCTCAGAGTGGAACAAAGTCAGCACAGTTTGCCATAACAAACAAAGGTCCTTTATCCCCCACTGCCTTAGCAGACCATGTTCTGTAGTTCTGAAAAAAAGAAGCTATACCCTGGTGGTGGAATGCCCATGGGGCAAGTTGGTACTGTTCTGACTACCTCCAAACGTGTTGAAATTGTGCAGGGTCTGCATTCCGGCCAGAGCGTTAGGAATCATTGTTATGGTACTTGGCGCCATGAGTGGGATGTCATCAGGTGAACGTCGCAGGGTGAGTGTATAATCAGCCGGGCAGGTAAGACGAAGCGTATCGTGAGCTTGTAAAGAATCGCACTCATGATGGTGCTCGTGTTCCATCTGCTGCTGTTTCATCTGGAGTGACATCAGCTCATCACCCTGCAAATGTCCTATGTCATTAGCGTTCGCCACCACATTAGCTGGTGCAGAGTTCCGCTGCGGGCTCGGTCCTCGTCGGTTGGATTCATGTCGACGTTTATCCTTTTTGTAGTAGAGTGCCGCAAATGCCAGGATGTTGAGGAAAAGGAGAGAAGCGCCCACAGCTATGGTCACGCTGAGTTCGGTTGAGTAATCGCGCTTTGTCTCGATAACTACTGCTGAGTCATCACCCAAATCATTGCCTTTACGCTGGTCTGTGGTTTGTTTGGTGTTGGCAGGAGGAACACCAGGATGCCGTGTGGTGGACGGCCATGTTTTACCTAGTCTTTTAGTGTATGGGAATGGTGTAGTATCCTGAGGAGGTATCTTAGTAGTGGTCGAGACATATTGAAAGAGTTCGTTAATGTTATGGAGATGAGGTACCAGTTCTAACCAGAAAGCAACCTTGGTTGCGCGATAGTGATCTCGCACTCTTGGCTTCAGTCCGATGTGTAGGTAAAGCTGGTCTTTGGGGTTGTATTTGGACCAGGCCACTTCCTCAAAGCGGTTAGGCTTCGTGTGGATGAATTTGGTGTCCTGTGGAACTGGCTGGTTCGGATCCCTAAAATGAGAGAAAAAATAAAAAAATTAAAATTTGAATCTATAATTTATAAGTGCGTATCAGTATTACAGAGCAATTCCATTTTGGTCAGAATTCAATTGTATATTGGTTAGAAGGGTAGTGGAAAGGGAAGGACCAGGATCTTAGGAAGCTCATGCTTATAACTGATGCAACTAATTTTCTTTGTTCACTATACTTATCACATCAATGATGCAATGATACAGGTTAGTAACTGTAATATGTCTTACAATAAGTATTTATATGGCAGCAGGCCTGTTATGCACACTATAAATCCATCCACTTATTTAAAGCTAATAAGTCTCTGAAACTATAGCATGACAACATTTTAACCCTCAGGGGTCTGAGGTGATTTTGGGGCCTCTAAGACGTTTTGATATGCCCTGACATTTGTGCTTATTTTAGCTACGTATTACATAGACTTGGCCAACATGAACTAACAACAAACTGTGCTACAATAATGTGACAATTGTTAATTATTGTTAGTGGGTTGTGGAGAAAAAAATGTAGCTGAAATAAGGTCCAAAAAAAACACTGAATGTGCCTGAACAAGACTTTTGAGTAACTAATCTTGTAGGCTAGAATATTTATTTTACAATTATGTAAACATTATTTGGTTTTTTCATTCAAAGAAAACATTACAAAGATTTACATTTTGTTAAGTTTGCAATGGTCATGAATAATTCACACCTGGAGAGACAACAGACACTCCCCCACTCACCCATCAACAGCATTGTAAAGCAATGTCCAGCTGCAAAAGCTAGCCCAAACTAAATGCTTGTTATGTTACTTGCTGTATGACCATGCAAACACTCTGGGTAAAGAATATACAGTGATCCCTCATAAGTTTACCCCTTATATTATTTTAATAAATATATCAGTGTAATAAATCAAAGAATCATTTCTTTGGTGTTTAAATGCACCAAAATACATTGCCTATATTCACTGAGAAATAGATATAAATATAAATTTTCAAAATGAGCTGTATAATTGTTTATGCTGAGCACTGTATGTGCACTTATACATGCACAAAAATATATATTTAAAAAGGTATAAAACATGTTTTCTAAACTGTTGTAATAACTTTTTTGTGCATTAATCCAGCATTTAATAATAATTTCTGAATCGGAGACACTGAAGTAGTGTAATGACAAAAGCTTTAAAGACAAGAACAAATTATATTTTAAACATGAAAAAAATCTAAGCAATCATTACATTAAAGGGCACCTATGGTGAACAATCTACTTTTCAAGCTGTTTGGACAGACATATGTGTAGGTATAGTCTATAGACTTTCATATTGGGGGGCTATAGACACACCCAGTCCTTTTTTTTTAAATTTAACAACATAAAAACGGTGAACCAATTGGACGTAGGAGTGCAGTCCCCCCGCCCACCAATATTGATTGACAGCTGCATATTAACATGTCTCCGTAGTAACGTTTGTAATCATATCCACAAGACAGGACATGCGCAAATCAACCCTAAATAAAAGGTCTGTTCAGTTTAGGATCATCAATCATCCTCAAATGTGATCAAGAGTGAGTTTGACAAGTTTAAAATGTTTTAAAACAGTGCATGTTTGTAATGAATTACAGCGATTTACTTCAGCTTTACTTCATCACCACAGCCGCGTGTCAGAACAATTATAAAAGACGCTTCAATCCCGGTTTGTGGACGTTAAATCAGGTTTATTTTGTACATTAACGTAACATATATCCATACAGCAGTGGATATTAACCTGTATCCTGTCCCATTTGCGTGCAAAGACAGTGCAAAGCTAAACGTGCGCGCTGTATGTATGTGCGTGTGTGTCTGCGTTGTGTGTGTGTGTGTATGTGTGTGCGTGAACTTTGTAACAACATCGTATGTGACTCATCCTGCAGCTCCACACAACAAATGCACCAAATAATCATTGATAAAGCTATTACTGTAGTTTTTGTCACAAACGTTTTGTGAGATCTGCTTCCTTTATGTCTTTATGTCTTATATCTAAACTTTAACAGGTTCAACTACAGTAAAACAACAAAAAAATGTAATAAATAACACGTATAACATGCGACACATTCTGAGTAAAGCAGCATCAGATCAAGGTGGTCCCGTGAGGTTAAATGGGTCATAATTTCAACTTATTCCTGAATAAAATTTTAAATGACCATTCTAGCCAGCGCGCTGTGTTTGTTTGTATCAATGGTGAACATGGGAAGAGCAAGCGGCAACCTCCCACTCTCTCTCGTGAAGCAAATACGAAAGTGACTGAAACTTCAACTCATTAAAATTCTGCTAGTCCTGGCTCCATAATTGAGCAGATTTATATTGAGCCCACTGTTAAAATGTCCAACTTTACATCAGAAAAAAAGGTGTTTACAACCTGGTACAAAGAACGATTTTGTTTCATATAGTCAGGGCTTAACATTAACTTTTTTGATCACCAGCCACTGTGGCTAGTAGATTTCCAACATTACTAGCCACTCACCATTTTCACTAGCCACACTTTTCTTATAAGGAAAATATACTTTTTATACATGAATTTGACTTTAACATGCTAAAATGACTTGATTTAGATGTTAGCTGATTAGCCGCAGAACTGCATTTACATCTTATTTTTGTTTTGCTTTATGTGGCTTTACACAGTCAATTGCATATTGGAATTATTTCCTACAATTATCAGATGATATAGCATGCTGTGCTCACCATTCACATGGCCTCCCTTTTCCAGGTGAGTGAAATTATATAATTATATACCATATCTATAAATGTATTTGTTTTATTTAAGATAATGTATCATTTATTTTTTTCTTTAGAACTGGAATTTACTCCAGAATCTGACAGATTGTTTAGCTTAAACATTCATCTGAAACACTGTCTTACAGTTTTATGCCTGGATTTCATAAGTAGCCTTGCATTTACTTACACAGACTATATTTGAAGTATTTGAAAGTTATTTGCGTTTTCCTCTGGAAGAAAAACGTCATAAGAACAATGTTTAGTGGCTCAATGTGTTACAACAGTGTTTTTAAAGGACTAAACACTTTATTGCTATAGTATACAACCAATCACATGTGGTCAGAACACAAACGAGTCGCAGGTAATGAAGTATTAAGCATTCTCCCAAAGAAAAGTCTGTCAAAGCAAAATGCTAGCAGGTGTCTGTAGCTCCGCTCACGCTCCGCCTCTTTGCCCTTGTTTGGTATCCCCCGGTCGGTGCAATCCTTACGTGGAGGATTGTAATAGCAAAGCCTTGTGGGAGTGGCCACAATAAATATAATGAGCTCAGACTGAGAAACTAGACATGGTGTTGGTTTCATACTGATTACTTTATCAAGCAATTTTTTTTGTTTTCAACATGCATTGCTGCATTTAAAAGTAGCCACTTCAAGCTTTCTATAGATATATGTCTCATGTCTGTGTTTTTGCGGTGTTTCATTGCATTTTAGTGACGCATTTCTAAAAACAATTTGCGGAGAGAGACAAGAAAGAATGCCTACACTGTTTATTTTCCTTATTTTGCAAAAGCACACAATTTTTTCATGTTATTGTGAGTGTACACAAAAGAGTAGACATCTAACAGATTCAATTGATGTATTGATCTTATCTGCACGATCAAAACTTAAAGTGTAAATTAAGTTATTTTCTGCGTTATTAGAAAAAGACGAATCAAAACGCAGTCTTCGACCCCTGAGAGTTAACAATGCACACTCTGCATCTTTTTACATTTTATCATGATTGACTAATTAATACTTGTATGCATGCAAAATGAAAAATTAAATGCATCACTAGTAAGTATTAATATAGCTTTAAAAAAATAACTGTTATTATAATACAATGACTTGATGAGTCTTTACACAATTACAGAAATTGTTATGCTTGACTATAAACAATTATAAACAGAGGTCATTCATTCATTTTCTTTTCGACTTCATTATATTCAACTTTTCCTTTTATTAATCAGGGGTCCCACAGCAGAATTAATTGCCAACTTATTCAGCATATGTTTTACGCAGCGGATGCCCTCCAGCTGGGAAACACCCATTCACTCTTGCATTTACACACATGCACAATAACCAATTTAGCTTATTCAATTCACCAATAGCGCATGTCTTTAGACTGTGGGGGAAACCGGAGCATGCGGAAAAAACCCACACGGACATGGGGAGAACTTTCAAACTCCTCACAGTAATGCCAACTGGCCCAGCTGGGGCTTGAACCAGCGACCTTCTCGCTGTGAATACTGTTGCTGCACTTCAAATGAATTGGTATTTCACAGAAATGTAGGTATGTTTTAGAATGAAAGGGTGCAGCCAAACGTAATCATTTACTCGCTCTCATGTGAGCGAGGATTATGGTATAAATCTGGCTATAAAATTGAATTGGGAATGGACCTAAGTCTACACAGATGCTCATAAACACATGTACATAATGTTAGTGGCTTTAAATTCTGAATAATGTATTACAGAGATGCTTGCTATCAAAAAAAGTGTAGAAAAATAACTTTAGGTGTACTACAACTTGTCACCTGGACAGTACAGTACATTTAAAAGGTCAAGTTTGTATCTTATCAAACAATGCATTTCAGTATTATACCTTGTCTTCAAGCAGCAGAATGTGACTAAAGACAATACACTCCATTGTAATAAGTGATTCTCTCTACACTTGATTTGACATGATGTACTCCAAGCATTTGTGTTACTTCTGACATGGGTCAAATTAATTTGCAATGCTTTGTCACATAGTGTGGAAAGCTTCTAGTGACATGGCAATGGTAGAATGTGATGTAAGCATGGTGTTAGAATAGTACTGTTTACCCTGCAATTACTACTATGAACTTTTAGGGTAAATAAGATACAAAGATGCCCTTTAAACCCTTTGATGTACATTCATACTGATGTTATCACTCTAGGCTGGTCTGTGGACTGTGTCAGTTAGGACATTCATTACGTCACATTATCATCTGTTTTTCCTCACGCCAGGGGCTCAGTTAGAATATTTAAAATTTTATGCATGAGGGGGGTTGAGTGTACTTAAGTGACACGAAAGAAGCTGTTAAACAGATGAAGGTACAAGTTTTGCACTTTTTGTTTGATTGTTTGTTTGTTTGTGAGTGCAAGTGAAGGTTTATGACCTCAGTGTGTTTTAGGGGTTTTCAACGATTCTAAATCTGTTGAAACACATCAATCTAAAAAAAGTCGGCTGGGTTTGTAGCTGAATTTTATTGGGGGAACACTGATATAATCCATGTGTGAGCTTGTCTGATGCATATATGTCCAGAAACACCACTGAGCCTCTCAAGATCCTCCTGTATGGGTCAATGTCCATTATAAAATACTCACAGGACTTTCATTTGAACAGCTATGCAAATATGTTAAATGTATGTGTGAGACTAACATACTAATTGAAAGTGCAAAGCATGTGTGAGTTGGTTATTGCTATTATTTATTACTTTAACAGTATTCATCTTTACATTTATATTTACGTTCATGTGACAGCTTGCTTAAAGCTAAAATATATATTTCTAGTTGCCGTGCAGTGATCAATGCTTTGAGCTGCCATTACATTTGTTTTTAACAGTGCAATGAGGCTTTGTTGCACCAAGTCTGAAATGATCAATGCCAGAATGGAGGAAATTCCATTTCTTTGATCTTTTTTATTATAACACATTATTAATGAAATCAAACTATTCCTTTATAATATTTAAGTCAATTTAAAGCTTACAGCTTACCTTCAGCATCACTGAGACCCATCATGTTCTAGAGCAAGATGTCTCACCTCACAGTTTCATAACAAACCAAATTTCATAACTGACACACTTAAATTAAAAACAAAAAATATGCTGCTGCTCTGTATTTGAACAGTCATTCGGTATAGCTTTCCTTGCTACTAAAAGAACATAGTAATAAAGGGTTTAACCGGAAAGCCAATTTAGCACTCCTACACATTATTCAGTCTGGGAGTAGCAGACAACCTAGCTGGGCATAAAAGGTTTCTAAATATGGAGATGAGGTGGTAAAAACCAGGCCGGCATTTTTTCTTTGAGTGCATTAGCACTGTCAAGATTTGTTTCTAAAGCAATAGCTTCAATCCCTGCAGATTTCACTCAATATTTTTTTTTGTTAAAAAACTGGTCTCACTTGTCATCTTTTGTCATGAGGCTTTATACACAGCTTTGCAAAGAACATATATTTTGATTTGGTGTTACAGATAAACTGATCTTTGTGTGTGTGTGTGTGTATGTGTGTGTGTGTGTGTGTGTGTGTGTGTGTGTGTGTGTATGTGTGTG
>CAIGQZ010009581.1:0-11259 GCA_903798205.1 Danio tinwini
AATAAATAAATAAATAAATAAATAAATAAATAAATAAATAAATAAATGAGTAAATAAATGTATAGATTCCTGCATAAATAAATAGATAAATATGCAAACAAATAAATAAATATGCAAATAAGTAAATATACAAGTAAATAAATTAAAGAGTAAATAAATGTATAAGTTCCTGCATAAATAAATAAACAGACAGATAAATATGCAAATAAATAAATATGGAAATAAATAAATAAATCAGTAAATAAATAAATAATAAATACATACGCAAATAAATAAATGAGTAAATAAATACGCAAATAAATAAATACAAAAATTCCTGCATAAATAAATATATAAATAATAAAAAATGTGGGCAAATAAATAAAAAAATTACATTAATGTTAATGTTGTGGAAATATGAAATGAAAATGCTAAACAATGCAGATTCTTTCATTTATTTTTGAACTTAGTTTAGTATTTACTTTTCCTCAGCTCAACATGCTACTTCAAAAACATTATTGTCCATTTGACTAAAGACAAGGCCTGTAAATTATCAGGAAATGTTTTTTTTTCAAGAGATGTAACAATGATTTTTATGTTACTCGCTCATATTTATTTCATTATGGCTTATTATTTTTGTGTAATGTTGGAACAGTTTGTTGTCGAAATCATAGGTTTGTTTAAATATTCACAATTTACATATCTTATTTTGCAAGAAGAAATAAAGCAATACTCACGTCTCCTCCGTTGTTGATGAATGAGACGACGAACTGTTGATATTTAAACTGATTCAGCTGTGACCAGTAAATGTTACACCAGAAAGCACAACCTAAAGCACGCGGCCTGCATGATGTTTAAATGGCAATATTATGACATAGTTGTGACAACCTTCAGCAACAACATGGAATCCTCAACCTTTTTGCAAGGTTGGTACAACGTTGTAGGAAGGTCGCTACGTTGGGGCAACGTTGTGTGTTTGTTGGGAGTGTTCTATCTGTCTTAAAGTATAGAAGAGAACACACAATGCGTTTTGTTTGTTTCCATCTCTCTTAAGGTAATACAAACAATATATCTTAAGCTGGGTTAAGTTGGTTTTGTTTTCGATATTCCTGACACATTCAGTGATAGACGGCAATAACTTAAAAACCTCTTATCCTAAAAAGATCTATACTGTGTTTCCTACAAAAAGACAAAGCTTGCTATGTTGTAAAAAGCACAGTTATTCCTTCTAAATGCTGCGCTTGTGAAACGTATGCAAAATAAATCTTAAATCTGATGGTTGTGCCTTATTACTGGTTCATAAAAGAACATTTCGCGTTCCCCTAGAGCAGCATTGGGAGGGGTTAAGCCAAAATAAGTGACATTAAACCAAACTAATTTAGAGAAAACTTCCCTGGAAAATAAAAAATAAAATAAAATACAGAAAACTACTAACAACACAGAAGAAAAAAATAAAATAAACAGAAGGCACCAAACCTTCCTTTCATACTCCAAGGCAGGAAGACAGAAAACTGGGTTTCTCCGGTTTAAATGTACAACTTCACATCAGCGTCTTGCAAAATGTGAACAACAAACATAGCAACAATCATTAATTTATCATCGTTCAAAATAGCAACATCTCCACAAGAATAACAAGCGGGAAATCGAGAGAGAGAGAGAGCAGGGAGCCAATGAATCCATGATTTTTTTAGCTTATAAAAGTTCATAATTCTATGGCATGTGCAAGCATGTTATTACGTTACTTTAAATAATGGATTACATAATCAATGGTTAAAATCAGCAAATTATATTACTTCATCACAGGTTGTGCCTCACTTAATTTTATTAGATTTTTTTGCTTGCCTTGTCTGCTGTATTGAATAAACCTTTCAAGCAAAGTTCTTAAAAGTTACAGCAGCCCAAAAGAAAATTTATATTAAGAGGTTTAGGTCTATGAGCCTAATTAAAGCAAACACTTTTCTCCATGATGGTGAGTAGTCCATGTGGTCCATATATGTTTTAAGATAACTGGGCCACATTTGTCAAATCTTCTCTGAGCCGCTTTAGGCTCACAGCCACATTAGCCAGAGCTAACTGTGCCAAACATTTGCCAAAAGTGGCCCGAAAACATTGACAGAGACATTTTTGAGTACTTTCAAAGCACTGTAAAATACAAGCCTACACAAAAAAACGCAGAAATGGTTTAGCTTTTTTGGCCAAAACTTTAGTTTTTCATGGCAAGGTTGACATTTGCATGGAATTGCTCACACACACACACACACACACACACACATACACACACACACACACACACACACACACACACACACACATACATATATATGTCAACCTTGCCATGAAAAACTAAAGTTTGGCCAAAAAAGCTAAACCATTTCTGCGTTTTTTGTGTAGGCTTGTATTTTATATATATATATATTTTTTTTTTTATTTATTTAATTTTTTTTTCTCTCTACCGTTAAGCCTCACAGACATGCTGGCTACTCATGAGACTAAAACAAAGTAAATATCGAATGACATGACCGTTAAATTAGCATGCATGGCCATGAAATCAAAAGTAAAGCAGGGTCGTAGCAAATTATCTTTATATTGGCCAACCCCTTTCACTTTAGAAATTAAATCAGGTCAAAATGATGGTCGGGCTTCATTCTCAGAATAACATATTGGCCTAGCCTTTTAATTTTAATATTTAAAAAATAAAGCATCACAAACAAAAATTCTATAAGCACAAACAAATTTAATATTTTAGAACATCATATGTGGGGTGGCTGGTGATGTCATTATCTTTTATTCAATATTTTAATAAGCAGCACTAACGAAACTTTCATAGGTACAATCCAGCATAAATGAAAGACACACAAACAAGACTATTTTGGTAAATATGGAGCAACTGGGGTCGAGAGACCTCTGAATGATCTAATATTTTTAGACCTACAAAAAATATTTTTTTGCAGCACAAACAAGCACAAACTGTGAGAAAACGGAAATAATATATTTGTGCACGAATATAAATATCTGATGTTCATTTCAATGCCACAAACCAGCACAAATCTTTTTTTTTTGTTATAATATTTTATTAAGCAGAAACTTGAATGACAGTAAGAACAAGACATGCAAACTGAATAGTATAATCTGCTAGTTTTTAACATATTATAATACTGAAATACGGCTATGTAAACAACTAAAACATTACCCTTAACCCAACCCAAATCAACCCCACAAGGTGTGCTTTGACACAAAAGCTTTGACAGTGTGCTTTGACACAATCTACATTGTATAAGCGCTATACAAATAAAGATGAATTGAATTAAACAAGAAGAAAAAAGAAAAAAAAAACACAGGGGGGGTGGGGATTTAAATCTAAAAAGAAGGTAAGGTTTCGATGAAAGAAATCACAGGATTCCACCTTTTATAAAATAAGCTGACAGAGTCCCTAATAGAGTGTTTAATTTTTTCCAAATGCAAAAAAGACAATAGGTCTTTCAGCCAGGACAGGTTTGCAGGGGCACTTGAGTATTTCCAATTTAGCAATATTTGCCTTCTGGCGAGCAATGAGGCGAAAGCAATAATATCAATATGGCATTTATTATATAAAGTGTCATTAGGAGGTAAGCCGAAAATTGCTATTATTGGGCAGGGTTAAGAGGTTCCTCAAGTTTGCTAACTGTAGCTGAATTTAATTTAGGAAATTCTAATTCAGAAAGAAAGTTATTAATAGTGGCAGCATCTGAACAGCTTTCTGACTTGTAAAGATTAGAGTAAAAAGAAGCAAACTCTGAGTTAATTTTAACTGGGTCTGTAGTAATGTTATTAGAGGAGTCATAGACCTGAGAAATTAAATGGGAAGCAGCCTGGTGCCTAAGTTGAGAGGCTAATCAGCGACCATTTCTCTCTCCGTGCTCGTAGTAGGTTGCTTTTGTACGTTTTAATAAAAATTCTGCCTTGTTGGTTGTCAATAAATCAAAGTTTGTTTTTAGTTTTAGGCGTTCTGTTTCAAGGACAGGGTTTGGTGAACTAGCGTTTAATCTGTCTATCTCTGAAATCTTGTCAATGAGTCTCTGTTGTTCTAATCTCCTGAATTTGGATAAGTGGGAATTAAAAGAAATGATGCTCCCACATATATATGCTTTGAATGTTTCCCATAGGAGAGTAGGTGATATTGAATTTGATTTGTTGGTTTCTAAAAAAATCTATATCTTTAGAAATGTGCTCACAAAATTCCTTGTCAGCCAACAGCTCAGTGTTAAGCTTCCAAGTTGCAGCTTGGCTTTAAAAAGTTTGAGGAAAACAAATGTCTAAAATATGTGGAGCATGGTCTGAGATTACTATTGCAGAGTATTTTGTAGATTTAACTAAAGGTAAAAAAGTCTTATCTGCAAAAAAATAATCAATGCGTGAATAGACATGGTGGACATTCGAGAAAAAAAAAAGAGCCCTAGACATTGACGTAGGAGCTGATGTTTTTGGTTGTGAACGATCTAGACTTGGGTTAATAGTGCAATTAAGGTCTCCACCTAGAATAAGGTGGTGAGTGTCTAAATTTGGGAGGTGAGAGTAAAGTGAGTTGACAAAAGATGGGTTGTCAAAATTGGGAGCATAAACACTGGCTAAAATGACAGGTGTTTGGTGAAGAGTGCCTGAGACAATAACATACCGCCCACCTGGATCGGAAAATAGATTGTCTGGGACAAATTTTATCCGTTTGTGTATTAAAATTGCAGTACCTCTAGATTTACTATTAAAATTAGAGTGGAATACCTGACCGACCCATGGTTTGCGTAACCTTGTTTGGTCACATATTCTAAGGTGGGTTTCCTGAAGAAAGGCAATATCTGTGGATAAGCTGTTTAAGTGTGAAAACACTCTTGATCTTTTGATTTGACTGCCCAGGCCTCTCACATTCCAAGTTACGAATTTAACAGTATGATTAGGCAGATCCCCTTTATTAGCGTTTGGACTAGTCATTTACAATATAATTTTGCAAAAGGCACAACATGTAAAAATACAAAAATATGGACTCGAGATGAATGGGACGATAGGCTGTATAAATATAAAAAAAAAAATCCATAAACAGGGGAAGGTAGGGGGAGAAATGAAAAATAAAATAAAAAATAAAAGGAGTGGGGGAAGTAAACCAATGCTTACAACTCTAAAGCTCTTCATTATGAGCACAAAGAGAAGCCAGAACTTATAACTACACTTTCGATTAGCCATGTAGGATTGTCAACTCCTAAAACAAAATTTTACACCTCATTTAGAACTAATTACAGAAAAATAATCCATAAGATAAGTACACTAGGAAAAATATGGTGAAAAAACTCTGGATTTAGTAAATTGTGATTGTCACAAAAAGATACAAAAGTTAGGAACCGGTGACAAAGCATTTTTAAACATGAACCAAATATTTTCAGCAACATGTATTACGATATGCAACTTGGGGGAGCATAAACAAGTACATCCAGAATAAAATAAAAGTTCTTGCAGTGAGATATACTAGACGGTTTTGGTCAGAGTTTATAGAAAGAGATCTTTAAATTTGTCTTTCACCAGTTATTAATTGCTGCTTATACAAATAAGATATCTCACCATCATTTGAATGTACTGAGCCAACACTGCGCATACTAGAATTAGGCAGAAAAATTCTGTTGGTAAAATGACTCCGCTTCTTCTGGCGAGCCGAAGATCCGCTCCACACCGTTGTAGCTTTTTCGAAGGCGAGCAGGATACAGCATTCGAATCGTACCCCTTGCTTGTAGAATAAGCTCTTGACCTTGTTAAAAGACGCGAGTTTTTTCGCCACTTCAGTACTGAAATCCTCGTACATTTTAATCTTTTGGCCTTTGTAGGAAATATCCTTTTGAGATTTAGCCCAACTCATTACAGCTTCTTTAATGATGTAACGATGAAATGTGATAATCAGTGGCTGCGGTGGTTCATCTGAACGAGGTTTCGGATGGAGGCTCCGGTGTGCACGATCCAGCTCTGGCGGTTCTGCTAAATTGTCGCTGAGAAGTTCAGAAAGCAGGTTGATCATATACTCCCTTGCGTTCTTTCCTTCAATGCCTTCTGGTAATCCTACAACTCGTATGTTTTGGCGCTTTGAGCGAGACACAAGGTCCTCAATTGGCCTTGAGGGCAATGTTTTCCTTATCTGTGTTAGTCAGCTTTAGTTGAAGAATATTTACTTCATTTTCGAGCTGAGTTATTCGGTCGCTGTGATCTGAAAGGCTCACTTCCATCGCGACGATCGTTGCTGCTTGTGCTGTTAAGGTTGCGCCGAAGGATTTGATTGAAGAGCGAATTGGTTCCAGAGAGTTCTTTAAAAGTGTCACGAATTCCCCAGTCATGTCCTTTCTAAATTTGTCAAGCTCCTTGACAAGAGACTCAACTGTGAGCTGCGATGATGCAGGATCGTTATCTGCCATTTTGCTGCCTTCCTGACAGGAATAAGTATGTTGAACTTGAGTCTGTTGTTTGCCGCCAGTCCTCGTTGATTTGCTCATTTTAAGTGGATAGATTGGAGACGTGTACTCTGAATAAAAAACAATGGTATAACGAATTGGATATACTGGTATATCAGGGTGTATTATGAAGAAATTACATGTAATAACGCAGAGCTTAGACAACGAGCGTCTTCACTTCCGCATTACCAAATCGGAAGTCTCAACCAGCACAAATCTAACCAAATATTTTGGTTATATCTAAACAATGAAAACAGATAAAGTGTTTATTTTAACGGCACAAACCAGCACAAATCGAGCACAAACGAATGACACCAGTTGTATGTGATTTAGAGGAAATAATGGGGTGGAGAGTGACGTTGCGGCTCCCAAAGTGTTTTGATTAGGTAATATCTAAACAATAAAAACAGATAAAGTGTTTGTTTTATCGGCACAAACCAGCACAAATCCAGCACAAACAAATGACACCAGTTTTGAGCGATTTAGACAACCTAGGGTGAAGAGTGATGTCACGACTCCCAAAATATTTTGATAACGTTATATCTAAACAATAAAAATAGATAAAGTGTTTATTTTAACGGCACAAACCAGCACAAATCCAGCACAAACGAATGACACCTGTTTTGTGTGATTTACAGAAAATGGGGTGGAGTGTGACGTCACGACTCCGGAAATATTTAAATTATATCTAAACAATGAAAATAGGTAAAGTCTTTGTTTTAATGGCACAATCCAGCACAAATCTAGCACAAACGAATGACTCCAGTTTGGTGCGATTTAGAGGAGATGGGGTGGTAAGTGACGTCACGGCTCCCGAAAAATTTTTCTTATATCTAAAGGAGAAAAACAGATACAGTTTTTGTTTTAATGGCACAAACCACCACAAATCAAGTACAAACGACCTGTGCTGATTTGACGTCATGAGCAACATGGGGTGGAAAGTGACGTCACACGGTCAAAAGAATTACGCTTAATATCTCAGACCGCAAACCAGCACAAATCAGCACAAACATAGCACAAACAAGTGACATTTTATGGGGATTATTTGTTTTTATGGGGTGCTAACTTTGCAGAGGTCATTTACCTATTGTGTACTTTGTTACAGTTATAGTGTGTGGTGGTGTTTTTCTTTCTCTCGCTCGCTCCGTCCACAAATATTCACAGGTGCAGCGGATTACGACGGATTTTGATTGACACTTGGATTGGCGGCGGCTATTTAAAACTATGGTGTAACTTCTGCTCACAGAGACATCAAAAATCAGCGTATGAACCAAAATGAACAATTAACAAAATGAACAAAACTCACAAACAGGAAACTAAAAGTGACAAAATCAACAATATATCAGTGTAGATGGGGGAAAACAGAGGCATCTGAAATCTGATTGGGGCTTTTCCTCAATATTAAGTAGCCTTCACACAGTTCAGTGACAGTCCTGCATCCTCTCTTTGTAAGTTCAGACCTTGCAAGTTTGATATGGAAAACAAACTCCCGAGTGTGTACATGGTACTTTCAAAAGTCATTCACATCACCCTGGCTATGCTGTTTCACTTTTTTAACAATAAAATGAAAACATGACATAAGGAACTGTCTATTTTTATTTTGATATTAGCAACTTAACAGACATCAAAAAATGTTGAGGTGTCGTGTAGCTGCATAATATAAGCGTCATCTTCATTTTATCTTATAACTTTATTTTTTTAAATAAAAACAGCACAAAAAAAATAATGTTCACTTTTTATTTGCATTTAGCCTTTACAAAAAAGAAATGTGAAATAAACTATCAAATAAATAAAACTCTCAGACTCAGCTTATATAAATATATATTATATACAGCTTATAGCTTGACCAATGTGATGAACAGAAACTTTTATCAGTGTATTTTTTTTTGTATGTGCTGAATATTTAACAATCAAAATAATACCAAAATCTTCTAATTATGCCATCCACATCATAAAAAAAAACATAGAAAAAAATAATAATTATTATAAAAAAAATCTAAAAGAGTATAGGCTACAATAATATTTGCAATAGAAAAAGAGTTGTTGAGTATATTCATAGTTCTGGTTGCTTTTCATCTTGAACCTCCTTATAATTACCTAAATAAATTAAAAGGTTTAACATAAAACAATTTATTATATATTTTATATAGTCTATTTATATAGACTAATATTTTATATTATTTTATATAACACATTTTCATTATTTAACAGATTTAATAGCTCTATTAATCACATTCTTTCTATTTCAAAGCTTTACAAACCTGAGTTCTGATAAATATGTTTGTGAGTTTTATTTTGTAAGTGCGCAAGTGCTATATGCTAGCATGCAGCGAGTTTATGTGTATGTGAGTGTTAATGTAGTATATGCAAGGATCGGGTTTATATGCATGTGCGTGTGTTAATGTGGGAGTATATGCAAGGATCGAGTTTATATGCATGTGCGTGTGTATGCATGCATCAAGTTTATATGTAGGCTTTATGCGCAAGTTGCATACCTTTTTTGAACATTTAATAGTATAGGTTTATATGCGAGCGATTTATAGGTGTATATGCACATGTTGATAAGCGAAGTTAAATTTAAATCCTACATGGTGGAGGTGGATGGTGGCAATTGTGAGGTGACAGGTTGGCTTAAACTTTTATGATGCCTCATCTTCTGACTCTCAGTATGTTTTATCAGGAGTAACTGCTTCAAATTGATGAGTCCTATTAAGATGATTCCACTCGGCTGTAAGAGTGTTGAGCTTAAGCACGTAATGTCTTTCAGACGCCAAGTGATTATGATTTTAAATTCACAGAATAAACCACTGAACCTGTCAGTCAAACTCAGTATTGATGGTAAAGATTACACGATCTTTATTAGTTCAGAGACCATGAAATGTTTTCTGTGCGAGGAATTTGGTCATGGTCGGCAGTTGTGTCCAAATAAAAATGTTAACATTTATATACGGATGTTGTTAATGAGGAGAACAGGCAGACAAATAATGTTAGCGGTTTACATATGGCTGATGTAGTATCGGACGTGTCAGTCACTGAAAGCGCTAACGTTGTTCCATGTGGGGTTTTAGGAACTTTAACAGAGGCTTCTGTTGAAGTTTCTAAGGAGACTGTAACAACTGAATGTGATGAGAACACGGGTCTTCAGTCAGAGTCGTGTTTAAGTGAAGTGCAAATGGACCATGATGATCAGGATACACTTAGCGGGATAAAGCCAGTACAAACTACTAAAACAACTACTGAAGAGCACACCATTAGCCAGAAACTAGAAGTGTAGAAGGTGAAAGCTCTCAGGAATTTAGTGCATATTTACAAACGGAAGAGTCTGATAATGATGATGATATTGAGGGCATCCTGGATGACAATAGTAATTCAAGTGTACAGACACACCTTGCTATTGATGGTTGCAGGCGCAAACTTTATTCACTTAAACAAATTAATGACTTTCTAGATTGTACTAAAGGACTCCGTAAACCTAAGATTGAGACTTTTTTCCCGATTTGAATCTGTTTCTAACATCCTGCACAATAGTAATGAGGAAAGCTTCTTTAGAGGAGAGTGATAGGCCAAAAAGATATTCAATTCAATTTATCTTTATTTGTATAGCGCTTATACAATGTAGATTGTATTAAAGCAGCTTCACATGGAAGTTTATAGTGAATTGAAACAGTGTCAGTTCAGTTTTCAGTGTTTAAGTTCAGTGTTAATGAGAATCACTACTGAGAGTCCAAACACTGAGGAGCAATTCCATGGATGCGCAGCTCTACAGATCCTGAATCATGCAAGCCAGTGGCGACAGCAGCGAGGAAAAAACTTCACCAATTGGCGAAAGTGAAGAATTTAAAAAAACCTCGAGAGAGACCAGGCTCAGTTGGGCACGACCATTTCTCCTATGGCCAAACGTCTTGTGCAGAGCTGCAGTCTAGGCGCAGTAGCTGGACCTCAGCGAAGACACGTCTGTCCTTGGAGCATCACAGGAATCAGTCTCATGCTCTCCATCATGACCACCACAGCAGCAGCTCAGGATACGGCCTGGTTCGGAAACCTTGGGATCGTCTCGTCGCTGGTCTTGGATCGCATCAGTGGCACTGCATAGTCTGAGGGTCTCGAGATGAGTACCCCCAGGTGGAAATACAGAATAAGGAGAATAATTAGCGTAGCTGCTGATCATAGTGTATATAAACAAGAAGCAAAATCGTGTGTGGGGCACATCATGCGTCATACCGCTATGTAATGCACTGAGTGTATGCTTTGCTAAAAAGATAGGTCTTTAATCTAGTTTGGAAGAGTGAGAATGTGTCTGAGCCTCGGACATTATCAGGAAGGCTATTTCAGAGTTTAGGGGCCATAAATGAGAAGGCTCGACCTCCTTTACTCGATTTAGCTATTCTAGGTACTACAAGAAGCCCTGAGTTTTGAGATCTTAAAGAGCGGGTTGGATTGTAGCGAGACAAGAGGTTGGTTAGATAAACAGGAGCTAGATTATTTAAGGCTTTAAAAGTACGAAGCAATATTTTAAATTCAATACGAAACTTAACAGGCAGCCAGTGTAAGGAGGATAAAATTGAGGTGATATGATCATATTTTCTAGACCTGGTAAGAACTCTGGCAGCTGCATTTTGTACTAGCTGAAGTTTGTTAATAGAGGATGCTGGGCAACCAGCAAACAGAGCATTACAGTAATCCAAACTAGAAGTCATGAAAGCATGAACTAGCTTTTCTGCATCTGAGATGGATAGCATACTTCGCAATTTAGCAATATTTCTTAGATGAAAGATGGCAGTTTTTGTGACATGGGATATATGATTTTTAAAGGTTAAATTGC
>CAIGQZ010009685.1:0-21208 GCA_903798205.1 Danio tinwini
TAGATAGAATAGACAGAGATAGATTGATCTGTGCAGCAGTTGCTGAAGAACTGCGCGCTGCAGACAGAGCTGGTGTGAAAGGTAAAACGCCTGCGTGCTGCTTCTGCTCTCCATACGCGCTGCGCACGCGCTGCTCACGCCCTGCTTTCGCTTGCGGTGTAAAACAGTCGTTACACTCAGGGCTGGCATGTCCATAGAGGCGACCTAGGCGGCTGCCTTGGGCGGCGGAAAAGTGAGCGAAAACCCTCGGGTCCTCACTTTCATTTGTGACACCCACCCCCTCCTGGTCCTCACTTTTATCCGCAAACCAGTAAGTTTCTATTTCACTTTCAGGTTGAGGGCGTTCGCCTAGAGCGCCAGTTCAGCTTGCTCCGGCCCTGATTACACTACATACATTACACAAAATAATAAAATAGGCTAAAAGTTTTATTCGTGGCTAGAGCTTAATTAATTTGATTGGCATATAGGCAATAAGACCTTTACTTCGCCTGACTAAGCATGAGTTTATTGCAAGCTGCGCTGTATTCGAACTTGCAGACTCTTTAAACAACGAGGAAATAATTGCACCTAATTCAAAGCCCAGACCTCTGGTTTTGTATTTTATACCTGCGCACCACCTGAAGGACAAGTCAAATCTTTCTTTAATTTGGTCTTTTGCTTGAAAGCTTTTCGGAGTGGCACAGTAGCTGTCCAAGGTACAGTAGCTATGAATTAAATCATAACCCATATATGCACCAATAAACAAGTAAAATGAATGAATAAATAAAATTAATATGGATTCTTAAATGTCGGTATTGTTTTTACTCCAAAAAAATATCAATATGTTTTGACAAATGTTTTTATAAAAATAAATTGAGCAATTTTCAACATTTCAGCTATAGGCTGTTATACGATTCAGTTAAATATAAGATAGACATTTAAATATAGATGGATATGTAACAGGTTTCTGTGGGTTTTTTTGTTGTTCACAGTGATCTTGGATATATAATATGTGGTGTAGCTACGCACAAATATTTTCTAAAACGTCAAGTAGGAATTTATCTATAGGAATGTAATAGGCTACAACTTGTTGACCAATTTATGTATGTATGGCCATTAAAAATACATGTTCCTTAACCAGATGGTTTTTCAAGTTACTTGAAAAGTTCAAGTTCAAGTTACTTGAAGTAATAAAGAGATTGTTACTTCAGTCATGTTGTTGTAATGTTTTAAGTTGACTATAGTTACACAGTAAAAAAATAAAAATAATTTTAAAAATCGAAATCGTGAATTGGTCAAACTTTATGAAAAAATATATCATATCGCCCAGCCCTAGCTATAGGTGTATTGAATGAACTAAACTGGCCATAGAGTATAAGTGTGTGTGTTTATGGGTGTTTCCCAGTACTGGGTTGTAGCTGGAAGTGCATCCGCTACGTAAAACAAATGCTAGATAAGTTGGTGGTTCATTCCGATGTGGCGACCTCTGATAAACAAGGGACTAAGCTGAAGGAAAATTAATAAATGAGTATAAGCACACACACAAACACAAACTATTCATTCATTTTCTTTTCGGCTTAGTCCTTTTATTTATCAGGGGTCGCCACAGCGGAATGAACCGCTAACTTATCCAGCATATATTTTATGCAGCGGATGCCCTTCCAGCTGTAACTCATCTCTGTGAAACATCCACACACTCCCATTGACACTCATACACTACGGACAATTTTAGCCTATCCAATTCACCTGTATCGCATGTCTTTGGACTGTGGGGGAAACCGGAGCACCTGGAGGAAACCCACTTAAACGCAGGGAGAACATGCAAACTCCACACAGAAACGCCAACTGACCCAGCCGAGGCTCGAACCAGCGACCCTTCTTGCTGTGAGGCGACAGCACTACCTACTGCGCCACTGCATCGCCCTACACAAACTACTATATAATATTAATAATTATAAGTATTTATGTTATTTTTTAGGTTTATATTTGCATTATACACACCCAGAAAGCCTCAAATCCACATTAAAGCTATGCTAAAACTGTTTTGCCACTAATTGTTGAATACTAACACAAATCCACTGACTGGAATTTTGATTTAAAAGCCTCTAGGATTCAATCTTTTAGCCTCTAGGATTTGATTTGATGGTTTAGCCTCTAGGATTCAAGACATTTTCTTGAGAAAACAGCTCATAATCTAATTCTGAGCTAAACAAAGATGTGTTTTACTGGCCTTATTTAATTTACAAAAGAGCCAACACAACTACTTGTGCATTCACAAACTGCATATGGACAAAACTACTTTAAGGTTGAAGGTAAATGTTAGCCTAATACTACCCAGAACATCATTTAAACTGAAAACTCATTTTAGCACATCTAGTTTTGATTTTGGCTAAGCTCAGAATACCAGAGAAAGAGCTGAGTTAGGCGTTTTTCCATTAGAGTTGCCAGCTTAAAACACACAGTCTTATCTCTCCTTGTCTTTGAAATGAAGCCAGCATGGGGGCACACAGATTTATCACATACTTTTGACAAATATGTAAGCTCTACATTCATAAATCTTCTCACAGATGTGCCCCCTGCTCTGCATTAAAATAAAACTCTCCTAAAAATCCCAAAAATGTTTTAAAAGCTGTTGTCACATCACTTAAAAAGGGGAAAAAGGAGATCAAATATAAACTTTATTTAAATAAAATATAATGTACTGATACAAATAACTGAAATAATTATTAATGACTAGATTCAGTGCTTGTTTTTTCTCAGAATGTCAGCAAATGTCATTATTATTGACCCATTTTAATGCCCTCAACCCATTTTGAATGTAACATAGTTGAAAAACCGTGGCACAAATAATGTTTTGAGACAGATATGTATTTATTCATTAAAATGAGTGATTTATGCTAGAACCAATGCTAGCATTATGCTTACAAAATGCTAACACAGTAGAATGTAAAACATGCAAACTCTGTCAATTATAAAACATGATTGCACAGTGTTAAACAAACTAGAAACATGTAAAGCATGATAGCAAAATGCTTTATATATGCTAGCAATATGTTAAATTGTGTTAAAATGTATCATGCTAAGCCATGGTAGCAAAAGGGTAAATATTAGCGTAGTGTATATGTGTGAATGAGTGTGTATGGATGTTTCCTAGTACTGGGTTGAGGCTGGAAGGGCATGCGCTGTGTAAAACATATGCTGGATAACTTGGCGGTTCATTGTGCTAAGGCAACCCCTGATGAATAAAGGGACTAAGCCGAAGGCAAGTGCATGAATGAATGAATGGATTCAGTCTCATTGGCTATGTTTCCATCCAAAGATGATAATTAAATTTATGCACAAAACTCGAATATCGCATAAAACGTTTGCGAATAATGCAGCGTTTTCATTAAAACGAGGGGGAACAAATCGCCCCTTCCTGATAAACTGGCGCCAAATATCAAAACAAACGGAATTTGTTGCAGTAGGAGAAGATCTGTGAGTCTTTTACTCGCTAAAAGTGTTTTCATCATAATTTATGAGCTTTTTTTTTTTTATCAAGGTGCCTTTAAGCAAGTTATATCACTTGGCGGCCATCTTTAAAACATTTCTTGGGCAGTACACTCAGGCATTCTGTCTGAATGGGGAAAAATCTAATTCTTCAAAACTGTTTGCAAAGCTTACAATTTCATTACATATTTGGGATCACCAATTAAACTAACCAACACCTGTCTCATAAGTTACGTTTCTAAATGTTCGAATCAAACAAAATCTGCATTTTTTCAGGTTGCCCGAGCTAATGTGCTCCTGAAAGGATCGAGATCACGACACCAACCTCATTTATGGCCGGTCTACACTTTATCATCCTCTGAATAATGCTTCATCAGACAGCACAGGTCTTCCTAATGCCGAGTTTAGACTGCATGATTTTAGCCCTGATTTTGACTCGCTGACAGGTTTTGAGAAATCGCAGACAAATGCCTAAAATCACAGGCTAATCGGTGCGTTCACGTGAGTGACAATCACACAGTATGAACTATCAAGGACAGAATATACTATAACTATAAACTATAAATGACAGAATCGCTGATGAATTGCGTACACCTGTGAGGTATTTGGCATGTTAAATATCTGGATGTGTCTGTAATTCAAATCATGCCATGTGAATGTGGTCTGACTGAAAAAAACATCCGTGATCACCTACAGCCAATGATTGAGCAGCATTCACTACTACGAGTACCTGAAGGCCAGCGGGAGGCTGGCGGAGAAGCTAAAAGCGCTCATTTTCAGTTTACTTAGACCCAAGAAATGGAGAAATCTGTGTCTGTTTGTGTCATCTGATCAATATCACAATCAGGTCGAAAAGTAAAAAAAAGTTGAGGAGAGATTGTTAATTCTCTTCAAAAGCCAGGTGAGCAACACCAGTTTCTAAAGCTAAAGCCTTCTGTTTACATTATGCAGTTAATAACGAAAGATATATTACGTGACCTTGCGTTGTTTCCATGTCACTTCTCATGTTTGTTTGGTTGTGAGACGTAGTTTGGACAAAGTTGTCGGTGATTCTTTTTATTTTAAAGTCATGCAGTGTGAACTCTCCTGTCGCCGATCCATCCTATAAACACAGCACCGACAGAATGCTAACCCAGATAGTCATGCAGTGTGAAAACATCTGTGACACGACTACTTTGAACATCATGCAGTCTGAACTCGGCATAAGTAGCACATTTCACAACTTGGTCTTGATAGCGAATCTCCTTCAGAAATGACAGCGACTCTACAGCGGCCACAAATTATCGTCCCGCGGGCCGCGAGTTTGAGACCCCTGATGTAAAGTCCTAACTTTTAGCCCTGCTGTGAATTTCTTTTTCAAATATTTCCCAAATGATGTTTAACAGAGCAAGGAATTTTTCACAGTATTTCCTATAATATTTTTTCTTGTGGAAAAAGTCTTATTTGTTTGTTTTATTTTAGCTAGAATAAAAGCAGTTTTTAGCTAAAAAAAAAACATTTTAAGGTCAATATTATTATCCCCCTTAAGCAGTATTTGTGTTTGTCTACAGAACAAACCATCGTTATACAATGACTTGGCTAATACCCTAACTTGCCTAATTAACCTAGTTAAGCCTTTAAATGTCACTTTAAGCTGAATACTAGTATCTTGAAAAATATCTAGTAAAATATTATTTACTGTCATCTTGACAAAGATTAAAGAAATCAGTTATTAGAAATGACTTATTAGAACTATTATGTTTAAAAATCTTCTTTAGGGTAAACAGAAATTGAGGACAAAATATTCAGGAAGGCTTCAACTGTATATTTAATGAAGACATGTTTCACCTCATGCAATAAAGGTTTTAAATGCCACGAAATGATTTGTAGCGATGCCTAAATGTAAGTCACAGATCTGGTACAGCAGCCCATTGAAGGCGAGCCGATCCTGTGGGCGCCGAGAAGCAGAGTGGGCAGCATGATGTCATCAGGCACCCCTCCTTCATGCACATATGTATCAGAGCTTTATGAGTTGTAGGGACTGGCACAAACTGCCTCTATGAGCCTCACAGGCAGACTGAACTGCAGCCGGCGCACAATGAAGCTCTATTCAAGGATACAGTGTTGGCTCCTTTAAGAACACCCACTACTGAGGGCTCAGAGCTGAACAGGGTCACGAGGGTAAATAGATAAATAAGGAAACACCAGAAATAAACAAAAGCTCTTAAAGCATGTACTGTAGATGAAAAACTCCCACTGTACAGCTTTTACAATACTGCAAATACATAAAGCATGAATAATGTAATCCTGAGAAATATTCAACACCCAAACAAAAATGCAAAAATGTTCATCTTTTGTCTTGTTTTTAGTCCAAATATCAAAAAAATATCCAAATATATAGACAAGATAAATACTGTCTTGTTTTCAGAAATGTTTTCCTTCTTAAAGGGTGCTGTATGTACATTTTAGACTGCTCTAAAGCATAAAAATAGCATAATATGTTTTGCAGATATTTAGGAACCTGCTAAGTGAACATACTTGTTTATCTGAAAAACAACTCTAAAATCAGTTATTCTGCTTTGAAAATGTGTAGTCCTTGTTGTAATGTCTGTCTTTGTTTTAGCCTCTATTACTTGCCCACTGCTAGTTTACGCAATTATATTTCTGTACTCTGAGTTGCCGTGATAAAAAAAACTGCGTATTTCATTTCAGTCTTGTTTACAAACATAAACATTACAGCTTATATTGTAACTCTGTGTCATAAGATTTATATTGTTACACCGAAATGGTAAGTGGTAAATGGTAATGGTTTACAGTCTAATTAACCCATATTAAACTTTATTAACATTATTAAAGGTACATGCTGAGTGACTATTTGTTGGTTTGCGCTGAGTCTGACTTTTGTTTTCAAGCTATTTGTTAGCTAGTTAGCTTTCCAAATCTGTGGTAAACTATCAGCTGCTGCTTTTAGGCTTTTAGTATGACAGTAAATGTCATGTTAATTGATATTTACACTCACATTGGTAGCATTACACTGAATAAAGCCTGTAATCAGTACCTGAGGTAATCATTGTCATAGTAGTTTATGCTGTTGTTCAGCCGTCGCAGACAAAAAAAAAAGTTTCTAAATAGAAATTTCACTGTCGCACATGGTTTGGAAAATAAAATCATATTTCTTTTTATTGTGTGTTGTCGTGTGTAGCTGGGACATGGTGTAGGCTAGATACCCAAAATAGCAAAGTCTACTAAAGGAGGTTGAGCCTTCTCATGTATGGCTCCTAAACTTTGGAATAGCCTTCCTAATAATATCCGAGGCTCAGACACACTCTCTCAGTTTAAAACTAGATTAAAGACCTATCTTTTTAGTAAAGCATACATGCAATGCATCACATAACTGTATGATGTGCGAGTGTGCTCCATGCAGGTCAGTGGGCTTGACAAACCACCTGTAAGACACACTTTTCCTGTCTTAATGCACCAGACATTTTGTTAGAAATACTTCTATGTTTTATATGTTTGCTTCTATGTTTGTTTTAAAGGTTGCTGTCACATCACTTTAATAAAATATAATGTACTGATATAAATAACTGAAATAATTATTAGTTGTGCTATTTAGTGCTTGGTGTTTTTCAGAACATCACCTATATGATACAAAACTGCATGTTTATAAATAATAACTTAATTTGATGGTAATGCAATAATGTGCACCTTTTGTAAAGCTGCTTTGAAACAAAAATTATTGTAAAAAGTACAAATAAACTTAAATTGAATTGAATAGATAGTCAGGCATGCCCACTCCTGATGGTGTTGTCAATCTGGTAACATGTGTTTACGTGGGGTTGTCGTTGGAGGGGCCGGGTGAAAAAAACCCCTCTCCAGTGTTCTGAATTTGGATGAGTGATCGCTGTGACATTTTTATGTTCATGTCGTGTTTTTCATTCAAAGGCAGAAACCAGCAGACGAGCAACAACTTTAATTAGAAGCTAAACACAAGACAACAGTTACTTCTGGAGATTCTTCATAGGACTCAACACTTGTAAACACTCGCTCCATTGGCCTTGCGGCTCTCAGCACCGCCCACACTCGTCAAAGCTACCAAGCTGACCAATCAAATGGCTTGCACTATGTGTCGTTGCGACATGTAGTAACATTTTTGTAGAGGTACATGTCAACGTCGGCATCAGCCACAGCAAGGGTTATGCGACGTACCATACACGCGTGCTTGACGCAGAAATACGATAAACTTATTAAGTGAAAATGCAATAATTTTGCTTACCCTATTGGCAGATTATTTAGTTTGTTTTAAGAAAAAAAAATCTCACTTAAAGAGCCCCTATTTTTTGAAAATGACCTTCCAAGCAATGTGTAACACAGCTCTAAGTGAAGTGAAATATGCAGCTAAGGCTTAAATCTGAAAGTGGACAGCGTTTAAATCTATTGATTCATCTATAAAAGAGTCGACTCTAAGTGGTTTGAATGAATCGTTTTGATAAAGAGTCTTTAGACGTTTCGGCGTGACGTCGATACGAAACATAAGCCATGCCCAATTGTTGCACTCGTAAACCCAGGAAAATTTAAACCGCCCACAAACAGTAGCAAAGAAAAAGAGGAAGACAAACAGATCCTGAAGAGTTATGAAGATGCTGTGTTCAGCTGGATATTATTGGAAGTGTGAGGGGAAAGTTAGTGTTATTTTCTCTACCCAAAGATGAAACTGTGAAGAGTCAGTGGTTGTTTATTTTTGCAAAAATACCTCAGCATTATAGCGTCAGCCTTGTGCTGGTCTCTTCATTTTTCTGACGCATGCATCTGCAATCTGCACGTTTACAACGGGGGATTCGTCGAACGTTTGTTAAAAGAAGGATCAGAAAAAACTATTTATGTACAGGGCTTTGTCAGAGCTCGACAGGAACTTTATCAGTACACAACCCGTGGATGAGTTTCTTCCTCCATTTTACAAGTGTAAGCAAATGATTGCCTCCTTGTTTTCTCTAGCTTGCAAATTATGTATTTAATTGTGTTTTGTTACTTGTAACCGCATGTACTGTATCTGGTTAACTCTTTATATTCTCATATCGCGTCTAAAGCCACATTGAATACGCAACGCGTGCCGATTTGTTTACGGATTTAAATGCGTTTGTGAGCTTATGATCTACTGTCAATTGTCGTTGCTATGGCCACCGTCAGCTGTTCTTACACACGTGAAGCGGTTGTTAGTCGGGATAAATAACAAAATGGGTGGGTGGGTGGCTGGAGATGGGTCTGAAATACGGGAGAGTCCCGGGAAAAAGGTATGCTCACACATACACTCTGACTACTTCAATATTGTTGATAAGCCATTGTGGGCCTTTCACTCTGTCTCGCGCTGAACCCTGTTGACCAATCGCAACAGGCTGTCATCAGTCCAATCAGCGTAGATTAGCTTCGAGATAAGGAGGGGTTTGGGAACAAATGAATCGCTGAACGATTCAAATGGGAGTTGCTGGGATAATTAGGTAAAAATAAATGCATACTATAAGACAATAAAAGTGTTTTTGATCTTGCATGCATATCAGCCTGTTGTTGTATCAGCCCTTAAAACCAAAATTTGACCCTTTTTAATGTATAATAAGGGATAATTTTGACTTATTATTTCTGAAAACAAGACAATATTCTTTGCTTGTCTAAAAATTCTCCCTGATTTAGACTACAAGACAAAAAGAAAGCATTTTTGCAGTGCACAAAGACACACTTAACAATGGCAAGACGCCCACTTGCCTATTCACGTGACACTCGTTCAAACATTCTTGCATGTGTTTACATTTCTGCTGTGAAAAGGCAAATGACATTAACTTTGTTTTTGGCCAAAACTAGTTACTGATATTTTTTTAATATCCTTTATGACTTAGAAATGTATCTCAATTTCTATCACATGGATATGCATTTCACTTTCTAGTGTCCTAATTATAATTCATTTGGTTGGAGAACAAAATATTGAAAGAATCTTTTTCTCAGTTCCATCCTCTAGCGAGTTAAGGTATTTTGCCTTTGTAGGGCAGATTTCATTTAGTCTAGAGCTATAAAGCACATCACTCATCTATGTCTCAGTCCAAGCATGCATGGTTACTTACTCTAAGGCACTAGGTGTGTCATAAATCTACATGTTTAGAGGTGGGTGTGTCTGAATGAACTCTGGAAAATGAGACTATCGTGTCCAATGTCCATGACCTTAACCATCAATTAGTTATATAACGTGCTATTACTGCTTCTGGTGCAACAGTGTTCTTTTAGTTACTCGACGAAATCTTAAAAAAGGCCTGCATAATTCTATTTAAAGTGATAGTTCAGCCAAAAATTCAAATTCTGTTATCTTGTACTCACCCTTCACTTGTTCAAAACTTATTTAAAGTTGAACACAAAAGGAGATATTTTGAAAAATGCTTGGTGCATTGACATCCATAGTTTTGTTTCTACTATAGAAGTCAGTGGGTCAGCATTGTTCAAAATATCTTCTTTTGTGAAAACTCATACATATTTAAACCCACATGAGGGAGAATAACTGATGGGGTCATATTCACTTTTAAAAAATTCATTTAAAGTCCATTTCTGTCCATATAAGCAAGAGACAGAAAGTTGGGCTTGTAAAATGTGGTAAACTCAGGATAGCTTCATTAGAGCATAAAATATGATAGAGCCAGGATGGTTTATCATTCAGGACTCTTACAGTCTTTGCCTTGCATGCAAAAGACATGGTCAATTTATGGATCTCTCTCTCTCAGCTCATGTTTCATTTATTTAAAAGGGTAAACTTCATCCAAAAATGAAAATGTACAGTTAATTGAAACTAATAATAGGTCTATATTTGTTTTTGTTTTTTTCCTTGTAAATCTTCGTGTTGACTTATATTTGGGTCATCTTACTTTCCTTTGGTTGTGCATATATTGCATATTTCCGTATTTTGCTTACATCTGGGTTTTTCCAAATTGTTATGTTTCTATTCTAATTAAATTCATTATACACTCACTGACAAAAGTCTTGTTGCCTTCATTCCGCTGTGGCGACCCCAGATTAATAAAGGGACTAAGCTGAAAAGAAAATGAATGAATGAAAAGTTACACACAAATTACCACCTGTCAATCACTTTTTCCCCGGGACTCTGGCATGAATAGGCAGTGTGATCTGTGTCGTTATAATGGCGTCGACAAACTTGGTTGGTAAAAAAGGTGCACAACCAACAGCAACCAACCAACATTATCTGAGCTGAGGTTTTCGCTAAAATTACTATGTACAAGTAGGGCTGGGCAATAATTCGATATCAATATATATCGCGATAGATATTTTTTAAATAACTGTGATATGATTTTTGAACCCATTTCCGGTATTTCGATATAAATTTGCATATATTTTTTATTATATACATAAGGTCTTATACATGTATCACTTGTCACTGAACGATTTTCAGTGCTCAGCCGTCAGAAAGAGCGTGATGTCACCTGCGTGATGACGTACATCACAGACACGCTGTCAGCGCTCAGCAGTGCACAGTCTTTTACAGTCTATGGCAGCACAGCAGTTAGTTAAGCTCCGTGACCGTCTGCACTGTCTGATTGTCTGACTTTAACTGCAGTTTGGCAGTTTCACTTTAACCCACAAACATTTAATTCATGCGCCGTGCCAAACTCGGGTATTAGGCGCAAATAATGAGTAAGGACTGATAAGAGTGTTATGGAACTTAATAACGCACGCCAAATGAGAAAAAAACTTCCGCATTTCGCGGTATGTGCGTGTGCGTCTGTGTGTGCATGTGTGTGCGGTCCTTTACTGACAGCCGCCTATGTGGATCTTGTCGGAAAATATGGCGAAAAGTCTCACATGACGCTAATAGTTTGTCAGTAATGCAACTAATATCTGCATACTCCACGTCTTAATTCCATTTCTGTTTAGTTCAGTTATAACTTCAGTCGCATTAAGGTAATCAAAAATCGCTGTTTACTTGGTAGACTCTTAATCAGAGTATTGTTTTAATCATATTAAAATCATATTAATGTATTGTTGTTGCCCATGTAAACATACGCAATGCTTAATACACCGTCAGGGCTCTGTGAAGAAGCATTTTCTGTACGTACATCAAAAGCAAGTATGAAATCGCTGTTTCCATCTTATGCAGGCCTACAGTTCAACATTCATGTTTAACTGAATAAACAGTTAGTAAACACAAGTACATCTTGTTGAACATCACTTATTTTCATCACCAATTATCATAGTAGAACAGTTTCTCAAGCTGTTTGTGATGCATTTTGGAAACAGAAGATGAGCCCCTGGTCTAATGCACCACCAGGCTTGAGAAACCCGTTCCCAAAGACGTATTATTTGGGTAGCACACATATTCTGAATACCATCAGGAGAATTTAAATGAGCCATTTTAATCTAGATTAATTTCGAGATCAATCTAGATTTAAAAAATTAATCTATGCCCAATCTATATATATAAATAAGCTAAGTCTGAGAGTTTTATTTATTCAATAGTTTATTTCATAGTTCTTGTTTGTAAAGGCTAAATACAAATAAAAAGTAAACATTATTTTATTTTTTTGTACTGTTTTTATAAAAAAAAAAAGTTATGAGCCTGGAGGTATTATAGACTTTACAGATTCAGATGTAGTCATTTGTAGGCACAGACATCCATTGTGTGTGTTCTTGGCAGTTTTTTCCTGTCTTTTTAATATTGTCCATATCGATATCGAAATTATATCGTATCAACCGAAATTAAGAAATATATCGTGATGTGAAATTTTTGCCATATCGTCCAGCCCTATGTACAAGTGTGAAAGCGAAAGATTGAATCAGTGTACTGACACTGTAACACGTTACCTGATAGATTCAAAAGACAGAAGAGTCGTTAGATAGAGACAAGATTAATGAAATATCACGTTTAACAACTATAGTGAGAGGCGATCCAGCGGTACATCCTTGAAATACTGTCCGACGTGAACTGCTCTCTGGGCAGTGCATGACTGTCTGTGTGTTTGTGTGCGGTCACGTGATGCGATATAGTGTGGAAGGAGGGCTTTTCAGAAATGCTAGATGAAACGCCAGTGTGGACGTGGATTGTTTTCATTCTAAAATGCCATATGAAAACTTAGACGTATTAGTGTAAACATGGCTGTGTGTATTTTTCGAGGAGTGGGTTGCTGCTGCGACTGGGGCGGGGTGGAGGATTGCGATGCCGGCTCAGCATCGTGATGTCTATCCGCCATCGGTGATGGACGATGGCATCGTCTATCAACCCAACCCTACAGCCCTACACTAAAGCAGGGTATATGCAGGGATCCTAAAGGTAATTTCAATATCTTTTTAAGACTTTTTAAAGACTTTCTCAGAATATTTTAGGACCTTGTCGCAACTTCAAGTGCTAATCAGTATCAAACCTCTAACTTAATAAACAGTTGTTAATAAACAGTTGTAGATGAATAAATCAATAGAGCACAACCATGCAACATAACTCAGATAAGCTAGGAAGAAACAAAGCTTGAAACAATAAATCACGTGGTTGTTTCCAGTGACAAGTTTCATCCACTGTTTAAACTCGTCTTTCTCCAACCAGGAGTACGCAAACTTACATTTACCCGTCTGTTTCGCTACGTGTGGAGAGTGTCACATCACCTTCCTGCGCTTGTCGCAAACTACGTGACATCACCCGGTGTATCGGGTGGATCGAGCACACCATTGTTAATATTATGAGGAAAATAAATATATTTATGCTTTTTTGGAGTCAAACACTTTGGACAACGCTTGAACAAAATTTAAGACCTCGTTAAAACCCGACTAAGAGTGCTTTCACACTAGTGAATCGATTCATGTGTTCTGAAACAGGTATTAAAATTGTTACATTGGTGCTCTTTGTTCTTAGTGCGTTTCGCTTTCACATGGCAAAGTTTCTAAACGGACCAAAATAAGTCACGTGTGAGTAAACTGTCCTCACATTGGTCACGGTTTCACGGTTTATTTTGAAAAGTCCCGCTAAGCTGTCGGGGGTGGTTTGGTGGTGTTTGACAGGGTGAGCGCAACATGTCTGAAGAGCGAGGAGGGATGCGGTGGGGAGGGGTGATGAGAAGGGTGCGCGACGTATTTTGAGGACCGGGAGGGAGACGCGCGATTTCCGGGAGATTATCACTCGTTTGCAGGCATCAGGGAGTCTCTGTGCATTTGCGGGAGACTCCCGGAACTTCCGGGAGACTTGGGATGTCTGGAATGACCTCCCGCCCTACTCATAATTCTCTCTTCATATAGCCGTATGCCTATTACATATTCATAAAAGACTTTGATATAGCCGGATCGTATCGCTTTCTCACTACAATCGATCCGCTCCAGGGTTTGTTTCAATCGAGCCAAGACCACCTCATTCAGGCGGTCTCAGAGCGATTGCTTTGGCGCGGATCCGAGCGCGATTGGCCTGTTCACATATGCCAAACGAACCATGCTAACTGGGCAAACGCGCCAGGTTCCGGAACAAAAGTCTAGATGTGAAAGCACCCTAAGACTTTATAGTAACTTTTAAGGGCCTTAATTTTCTCATAATTGATTTATCAACTTTTAATACTTTTTAAGACCCCGCGGACACCCTGTAAAGGCATATAGTCTGTTTTGAGGATAATTTATGGTATTTGTTCTGAACTTTTGCTGTCTGTGGAGGATGAAGGAGCTCTCTGATTTTACCTAAAATAGCTTAATTTGTGCTCAGAAGATGAAAGAAGGTTTGGAAGGACATGAGCGTGAATAATTAACATCATTTTCATTTTTGAGTGAACTGACCCTTCAAGTTACAAAGGCCACGCCCAACCTTACATGAAAGATAAGGTCTAAAGAACAACACAAAACTTTTGAGTGATTTACTTTTGGTTCTTTGGTATTCAAAGCCTGTTATGTAACATTGATCTTGCTAGTCAGGTTTCTTTATCTTTAGTCATCATCCACAACTTCTGCTTTCTGAAGACTGAGGCATGTGATGACTGATAGAGTACAGCAGCCTGCCTCTCCAGCTGATTGGGTGAACCCTCATGCACTCTGACCTCACACACACCATTAAGCACATGGTCTGCATTCCATGCCACCTCCTCCCCAAAACACACACTTGTGTTGTGTGTCAGTGTGAAGTTCCAAACGGCCCCGTGATGGGAGGCATTTCATTCAACAGCACTATTACTACTCTTTTACACTCACTTCTGTTACTAGCCACACAATTATACCAGCACAGTAAAAAATACTATGTTTTGAGGTGATGTGTAGTTTTATAACTGCATTTACAACCATGATTTATCATAATCAGGTTTCGTAATTCTGAATGTGGTGTTGTACCATACAGGATACAGCTGCATGAGTAAGTATTTGGAGGAACTTCTGGCACTTTCTTTATGTCTATTTCTAGCCTTCAAAAAAAATTACGAGGCTTATGCTCAAAGTTGTATTTACACGCTCTGTTAGAGGGTCTCAGGGTCTATAGGTATACAATACCCAGCAGGCACAGGACGTCAACATGATGTCAGACTGAAGTTGTATACTAACGTTGTGGGGATGTTGCATTTTGTTTTAAAATGTAAATCGTGTTGATGTCAGAATTAGGGATGGGCAGATAAACGATATTATATCTAATCACAATAATATTTGTCAATAACAATAATAAGCTCTAGACTTCTTTATTCTATATTTATCTAAGAGACAATCACACAGTAGAAATGTGCAACAATAGGAATCTAGAAGCGTGTTGATATTAGATATGCACCAAATTTTTGTCCACCAAAAATGAATCATCCGAAAATATGTTATGTCATTTAATGGACCTTCAAATTTTTGTGGCTTTAGTCATTGTTGGGGTACTCTTTTTAATCTGGAAGCAATAACAACTTATAACGAAATATATATCATTCAATATGGAAAAAAATGATCAAGATTGCATTTTTGCCATATCGCTCAGCCCTAGTCAGAACCCAATGTCAATGTCCAACGTCCAATCCAAAACCAACCAAATATCAACGTCTAATAATGTTACAGCTTGACATTGTGTGGATAGTTGCCACTATGATCTCTATCAGACGTTGCATTTAGGTTGCCATACACAACAAATAAATGTCAGTATTTGACGTCAATATGACGTTGGATTTTAGTCACTTTCCAACACAACCTAAAACAAACCAAATATCAGTCATTTGATGTTGTTATTGGACGTCAAAATAACGTCTTTAGACGCTGGCTAGAAATCAAATTTTGGTCACCTGACGTCACATTATAAAACAGAAGTTTTACATAAAAAAGCTGGTTGGCTGGTTTTAGCTGGTCGACCAGCCTGGTTTTAGAGGGGTTTTGGCCATTTCCAGCCTGGTCTTAGCTGGTCAGGCTAGGAGTTGACCAGCTAAAACCAGCTTGACCAGCCAAAAACAGCCATGTCCAGATTAAATTGGGCTGGTTAAGCTGGTCATTTTCCAGCCTGACCAGCTAAGACAAGGCTGGAAATCAGCCTGGAAATGGCCAAAACCCCTTTAAAACCAGACTGGTCAACCAGCTAAAACCAGCCAACCAGCTTAGGCTGGTTTAAGCAGTTTTTTTCAGCAGGGAAAAGCTTCAAAAACAACTGAAATTTGTAAATTATATTTTAATATTATATTTCTTTAATGTGTGATGTACATATCCCTTCTGTTTTTTTTTTGTTTTTGCTTTTTGTTGTTCTTTTCTTTTTGTCTTCCCATTTTCTTTATAATTTACTGTGATTGTATATTCTTACTTTTAGCATTAAAAACGTCATACGATGTTACCCAGCAAGCATTTTTTTGTTTTTTAAAAGATGTCTAATAGGTTTCTAAACATAGTCTTGGCTAAAACAAGGCTAAATTTGGGCTGTCAGTGAAAATCTAATAGACGTCCAAGAATAGGCCAAAACTAGACTAGTCGTAAAATAAACAGAATCGAATGACTACACATATAAAGTCTGTTTGACGACTAGTCTATTTGACGACTAGTCTAGTTTAGGGTTATTCTTAGATGTCTATTAGATTTTCACTGACAGCCCAACTTTAGCCTTGTTTTAGCCAAGTGGTCTACATGTAGATGTCTATTAGACGTCTGTTAAGCACAACATTGTTTGCTGGGTATGTGCCTGCTTGGTAATATGAAATGAAAACAGTATCTCGTATCTATGTTTCAATTAATCAATGAAGTCCTTTATGTTCTCCGCAACTCAAGTGTGTGAATGTAAATCAACAAGGGTGAATTATTTTTATTCACCGAGTGAGAGAGTCTCCATAGCAACCGTTCATAATTTCACGCCAGTATTTTGTTTATCTCTGCATGACTATCAGACGCCTCACAAAATGAAATAAAGGCTAAATAAAATACACAGACGTGTTGAAAACTTACTATTTCGGCGGCCAGTATCGTCCCCTTTCGAGTCCGCACATAGTTCTTCAGTTTCTCCAAACAGCCTGCAAACGGACTTCCCTCAGTTTCTGCCATTCTGCAGATATTTCCTAAAAAAATAGCGCTTTCTGTGTGTCCTTATCAGCAAACGTTCACTAATTAAAACACTTCTTCTGGTGAGAGACAATGACAAAGGATAAATCCGTTAACTCCTACGCCGAGTTCGGTTGCTCCATGAACTTCCTGCGTGTGTGTCGCTGGAGCGCGCAGAGCACTGGTGAACACTGCGAGGGGAAAGTGTGAGTGTGTGGGGCGTTGGCTTTGTATACTAGTGCTCACTCTTGAGGGTAAATCACTGTGAAGCTGCGTTAAACCACTAGAGACAAAGTACACCCATCTGCAGCCTGCAGATTGGGGCGGGGCTGTATTGGCATTGATATATCCATCACTATGGTGGAGCATATTCTCAGTTTTATTTTATTTTACCTCAGTTCTTTCTCTCTTTTTGTTTTAATGCATGGTGAATGTGAGCAGGGGGCATGCCTAGTACAAACATTTTTAACTCTTTGAGGTTAACTTTAATATGCTGTATTTTAAGCAACAATTTGGCCAGATTGCTGGCTATTTTTTACAGATGCCACCTGAGATTCTGCGGCGTATCCCCTTGAGAATTGTCATAGAGGATGGTGATGGGGCATTCCTGCAACTCTCACTGACATGCAGGACCTTCTGAGCTATTATCAGTGATCTAAAATTCAAGGAGCGGCTCACTACATCTGGCTGGACAGTAAGTTATTTGTGGTTATTTATTTTATAGTGACTACATGGGGAAAGTGCTTGGCATATTCCACATTTGTTTATATTCGTCATAAAGTAATTCACGTTTGTTTGTGTGTCCGGACATAATAAAGAGTACAAAATATGCCAAGCACTTTTTACAGCACTCCATAGTCGTAAAACTTTGAATTACGCTTGTGTCTTGCTTAAAAATGTACTTGATTTTATTTAAGTGTCATCAATCAGAGTGCCATATACTTTGACAAAGTGTTTTGTCTGTTGGTGATGGCAAGAGGGGAGTCCTGCAAGCATTCTGTTCAACAATTGAACAAAAAAAAATTGAACAATTTTCAACAAATAACCCAGGATGTTGCTCAGCAGCTTGTTACTTCAATGCTGGAGCAGAATTCCCCTGTGAAAAATATATCATTGTGTTTATGTTTATTAAAGATGATAATCACAAACTGCCGTATCTTAAATTATTATTATTATTTTCTATAAATTGTCAGCCCTCCTTTTGTATATGTGTGCATGTGCATACACAGATGAGCTAAAAAAAAGTGTATTGCTTTGTGTTGTTGTCTTTACTGCAGATGAAGTTGGTAGGCTATGTACTTGTCAGCATTTGCCAAATAAAGATTTCAGATGTTTACACGAGTGCTGCACTTTTTTTTATGCCAAATTTCTTTTCATTGCTTTGTGTCCTGATAAATAAGTAATAAATAAAACTGGCCGTTTGTGCCAATTTGTAATAAAATATTAGGTCTATTTATTATAAAATAGAATAACAATGTTGTAGGTAACTCTTAATAATCAAACAAAATCTTTCTAAAAAATATTTGTAAAGATCTACAGTATCTGTGCAGTGCAGAAATGGACCCAGAAGTGTTGTTAGAAAGGGGTATTAAAGTATTTACTCTGTATTTCAGTGTTATTACATTATAAAATTATTTGTAATTTTTTTTTTTATTATTTAATGTCAGGGTAACAATAACAACATCATACAAATTAGAGTGTACATGAGTTTTACAGAAAAGTGAAGCATCAAATAAGCACAAACAAGAGAAAAAAATGACTAAAAAAGAAAAAAAAACAATAATAAGCTCTGGACTTTTTTATTCTATATTAATCCAAGAGCCAATCACACAGCAGAAATGTGCAACAATAGGAATCTAGAAGCGTGTTGATATTAGAGATGCACCAAATTTTGGTCCACCAAAAATGAATCATCTGAAAATATGTTATGTCATTTAATGGACCTTCAAATTTTTGTGGCTTTAGTCATTGTTGGGGCACTCTTTTAAATCTGGAAGCAATAGCAACTTATAACGAAATATATATCATTCAATATGGAAAAAAATGATCAAGATTGCATTTTTGCCATATCGCTCAGCCCTAGTCAGAACCCAATGTCAATGTCCAACGTCCAATCCAAAATCAACCAAATATCAACGTCTAATAATGTTACAGCTTGACATTGTGTGGATAGTTGCCACTATGATCTCTATCAGACGTTGCATTTAGGTTGCCATACACAACAAATAAATGTCAGTATTTGACGTCAATATGACGTTGGATTTTAGTCACTTTCCAACACAACCTAAAACAAACCAAATATCAGTCATTTGATGTCTTATTGGACGTCAAAATAATGTCTTTAGACGCTGGCTAGACGTCAAATCTTGGTCACCTGACGTCACAACCTAAATCTAACCTAGTATTAACGTCATACCATGTGTTTGCTTTGGAAAGATTTTTCTTTTTTTGTAATTGAGAATGTTGATAAAGGCTTTTCCTTACTATAGGAAAATGTTTTTGGTTTTGTTCATTATAAAACAGAAGCTTTACATAAAAAAGCTGGTTGGCTGGTTTTAGCTGGTCGACCAGCCTAAAAGAAAAAAGAAATAAGAAATATATAAGGTCATGTGTTAAGAAACTTAAAAAAGGAAAATAAGTTAACAGTTCTAATAGCTTTAAGATTTTGAGGAATCAATAGTTCTAATGTACTGTTGAAGTTCCTTTTTTAAAAACAGTAAAACAGGGTATACGTTGAGAGAATTTGCAGAGGTGTGAATGGAATTTTGCAAGGATTAAAAGAAGATTAATAATGAAATATTCCTTACTTTTATCATCGGGAGTATTGAAAAAAACAACAACAGGTTATCCTTAAAAGATAACAAGAATCCCGGCAGTATTTTGCGATGGATAACCAAAGAAAGTTCAATCCAAAAAGCATTGTGCATGAGGGCAATTCCAAAAAAAATATGATCAGCAGTTTCAGTGGGTATATTACAGAAAGAGCAGCATGTATCTACATCTGACGTAAATCTTTTCAAAAAAGTCTTGGCTGGGTAAAATCTGTGTAACAGTTTGAATGAAATTTCTCTAATTTTGTTAGTTATTATTTATATATTTTACAGACAAAGACCAAACTTTTTTTTCCATTGAATCTGGTCATACATTTCCATCCAAAAAAACTTCACATATGGGGTTAATTATTTGTAACTTATTAATTAAAAAGTAGTACAGATATCAAAGTAAAACCAGCCAGTAGGTGGCAGCAGAGCACTGTCTTAATTCATTCACAAGGACAAACTGAACAAAACTTTGATTAGTAAATAATAAATGATGAAACTGATTGCGTTTATAGATGAAATACTTACCAGGTAATATGAGAAGATTTAACCAGGAATTTTACTCGTGCTGAAACATTTACATATAACAGATAATATGCATTTATATTCAAAGCAGTATTAAAATAAAAATAAATCCATTATATGATGAAATAAACGGATTTAATAAGTGAAAGGTTACAAACATATACTTACCTTGATAAACAATAGCTTTTTTTCCTGCTCTAAATAATTATTATAAATTTTCAAACTCAAAGCAGTGCAGTATTGAAAGAAAAACATTTGGACACATGCCCAATACTTCTAATAGTCTTAAAACACAACATGTAATGTTAACATTTTCAGTTGTACATTTTCTAGAGAAGTATCCCATTCATTTAAAGGGTAAACCGGAACTCAAAATGAGAGTGAACTAAAACACTGCATTGCTGAAAGGCAGAAGTGAAGTGACATCGTTGTGAAAAGGGTCTTTTTTTGGGATCCTGTTTAATATAATTGTCATAATATTTTTAGGAGAAATATCATTATGAAATTCGCATAACCATTTTCTTTATCGATTATATTCAGAATTTATACATTTACATAATTAACATATAAAACACTCAGCACGAATGCCCACTTTTATTAACAATAAAAACAGTATTTAAGAAGTTGTAAATGCATTTGTTTACTGACACCATGTAGTGGGGATCGACGCTATTACAGTACGTTTCCACAATGAAATTACAGGTGGGCGTGGCTGAATGTGCAGCCTCGCCCCGATCTGCAGGCTGCAGACAGGGGCCTCTCACTAGAGAGGGCGGCCACTGCTCAGTGTTTGTCTAATAACTCAAATGAGCTGCCTAGTACCTACATGCACAGTAATATGAAGGCATTTCGACGCAGCAGGTTTCAAGAAGTGCTGTCTAGGTAGGCAGTGCACTAGGGATTTACACACAGCCGTTGAGAGCGAGGGGAGCTGTCTC
>CAIGQZ010009731.1:0-10608 GCA_903798205.1 Danio tinwini
TTTCACCATCGACTGTAGGCCTGTGAACAGATCCAACGCCATCATCAAATTTGCAGATGACACCACAGTGATTGGTCTAATCAGCAACAATGATGAGACTGCCTACAGGGAGGAGATACAGCATCTGGCCACGTGGTGCACCAACAATAATCTGCTCCTTAACACCGACAAGACCAAGGAGCTCATTGTGGACTTCAGGAAGGGACGAACAGGCTCACATGATCCCATCTACATCAATGAGATGGCCGTCGAGCCTGTATCATCCTTCAAGTTCCTGGGGACCCACATCTCCAAGGACCTTTCCTGGACCACCAACACCTCCAGCCTGGTCAAGAAGGCTCACCAGCGCCTATTTTTCTTAAGGCAACTTAAGAAGAACCAGCTGTCATCAGCCGTCTTGGTGAACTTCTACCGCTGCACAATAGAAAGCATCCTGACGAACTGTGTCACAGTCTGGTATGGAAGCTGCTCTGTTGCGGAGCGTAAGGCACTGCAGCGGGTGGTGAAAACTGCCCAACGCATCACAGGGACCACACTGCCAGCCATAGAGGACATCCAGAGGAAACACTGTCTGCGCCGAGCACGCAGTATTCTTAAAGATTCCTCTCACCCTGCTCACAGACTGTTTTCTCTCCTGCCTTCTGGCAGGCGCTTCAGGCTCCCCCGGACAAAAACCAGCAGACTAAAGAACAGCTTCTTCCCCAGAGCTGTCTCCCTCTTGAACTCTGCTCCCCACTGACTTTTTGCCCCCCTAATACACCCCACTCTCCTCTCCTCATAACTCAGACTCATCATAATCACTGCACTACTTAACATTTGCACATTTAAAAATTGCACATATTCATTGCACTGATTCATTTATTTGAACTGTACATACCTACTGCACATGTACATTTGTAAATTATGTACACACCCACTGTACATATACACTTGTAATTATGTTTATCTATCTGCACACTTCTGATTATTAATAGCAACCTGTACATTTATCCATCTATTGTAAATCTCTGTTCATAGCTAACACAACCTGTATATAATGTTGATAGTACATCCATTTGTAAATATCACCATAATTTTTCTATAACTGCACTTTATAACTTATACCTGTATCCTGCACTTGCTGCTATTGCACTCCTGGTTAGACCTAAACTGCATTTCGTTTCCTTGTACTTGTACATGTGTGATGACAGTAAAGTTGAATCTAATCTAATCTAATCTAATTTATATATATATTGATATTTATATATATAAAATATTACCTATTTTATCCATTTACATAGTGATCATTAATGAAGAAACGCAAATATACAATATGTGCAAGAATGGTGGTGATCTATCTATGCTCATTAAAGTGATCAATTTATCATGAAAAATGTGTTTAAAAAACCTAGTATATTTGAAATGTCAGTGGAAGGCTTGCACAGATTCACCCTCTTGTATTTAAAGTTTCTACAACTATATCTAAATATAATTTTTTTTGTGTCAAACAAGAATCAGATTTTCCAAGGACTTTCATTTTTGGGATCTATGCAATTAACCCTGTTTTAACAATCTTTTATTGAATAATTCAATCAAAATGGTTGATTTATTTGTTGTATGTTTACACTGCAGTGTTGTAGCCATAAATGGAATTTTTGTTACTTGCAATAAAAAAAATAATTCACGTTTACACAACAAAGTTTTTAAAACAATCATTTTATGGGATTGTTCAACATTGTGACTTATTGTTTAGTTCTAGTATGATGCGTCTCTGCTTTTGGTTGTAATGTAATTTAAACCCACACTTTGTTGATGTACATTAGCAAACACTTAAGCAACAAAAACACTACCACATACTCCACCATCATTGTGTGTTTGTTTTCACTTCCTTAAATCTACACCACCCTAAACATGTACCATGCACGGGAATAGGGATGCAACGATTATAGATTTTGGTTGTACAATATATATACAATATAGTCTGAGGAATAATCACGATTTCACGGTTCTCACTATTATATGTATTCATCAATTTCAAAACACTACTAGTTTAGAAAATAGCATGAAAACTCTTTATATTTTAAAATGTTATTTATTGCTGCTCAGTAACTAAATAATACAGCACAAAATAATAATAAAAAAAAACAGCCCATTTTTTTAGGGACTTAAAAATAAGTAAAAAAAAGTTTTTGACATTTAAAGGGCACCTGCATACCCCTTTTTCCAGATTTAATATAAGTCTTTTGTGTCCCTAGAATGTGTCTGTAAAGTTTCAGCTCAAAACACCCATCAGATTATTTATTGTAGCTTTCACTAGATGGTGTTTTATAGCTCTCAATAGATTTTTTGCTGTTTTTTGTGTACTGCGCCTTTAAGGCTAGTCCTCCCCTCAGTCTCCGCCCTCGGCTGCCTCAGACAACTGACACAGACATAAAGGAAGCAGATCTCACGTAACGTTTGTGACAAAAACTACAGTAAGAGCTTTATCAATAATTATTTAGTGCATTTGTTGTGTGGAGCTGCAGGATGAGTCACACATGATGTTGTTACAAAGTTCACGCACACACACAGCGCAGACACACACGCACATACAAACAGCGCGCGCATTTAGCTTTGCACTGTCTTTGCACGCAAATGTGGCAGGATACAGGTTAATATCCACTGCTGTATGGATATGTTACGTTAATGTACAAAATAAACCTGATTTAACGTCCACAAACCGGGATAAAGCGTCTTTTATTATTGTTCTGACACGCGGCTGTGCTGATGAAGCAAAGCTGAAGTAAATCGCTGTAATTCATTACACACATGCACTGTTTTAAAACATTTTAATTTTGTCAAACTCACTCTTGATCACATTTGATGATGATTGATGATCCTAAACTGAACAGATCTTTTATTTAGGGTTGATTTGCGCACACCCTGTCTTGTGGATATGAAACGTTACTACGGAGACATGTTAATACGCAGCTGTCAATCAATATTGGTGGGCGGGGGGAACGCACTTCTACGTCAAGTTGCTGTCGGTCTCAAAACGGCTCTAATTGGTCCACCATTTTTTTGTTGTTAAATTGAAAAAAAAAGGACTGGGTGTGTTTATATCACCCCAATATGACAGTATATACACTATACCTACACATATGTCTTTCCAAACAGCTTGAAAAGTAGATTTTTCACCATAGGTGCCCTTTAAACAAAAGTAATAATTTTACACTTAAAATAAATGACAGAACAATGAATGAATGAATAAATAAATAAAAATGGATTTGTCTAATGTAAATCTAAGCTACATATTAACCAAGTATTTCTCTTTTAAAGAGAACAAATGTAGTCTAAGACTGCTGAACTTCTGTCTGAAAGGCACTTTTGGAAAATTACAAAATTTGGTATTTTTTTATTTTGTATTTTTTTTTCTCTTTGGATTAGAAATGTGTATACAAAGTATAAACCTGACCGATTAGTTCTTGTCATGTGACTCGCAGTGCGCTTGCAGCACTTTCAACTACTGTAGGTGCGCCTGGAAAGCGTGAGCGCGTCACGCTGCTCTCATGCTGCATGCATGTCGCTGCCAATATGCATGCGCAAGCCGCTTGCATTCATTGGAAATAGCGAACTTTTGCGTGCAAAAGACAGAATACGTGAACAGCCCTAAGTTAATAGCCTCATCCATAGTTTAAATCTGTCTTTAATTCTGTGTGCGTATGTGTTCACATCTGTTTACAAGCTCGGAACTTTAAACTAGCGCGCAGTTGGCATAACTTTGTTTAGTTGCAACAGTTTTATTTTGTGCAGAAATGTGGTGTTAAGAAGCCTTTCTGATTAACCGTGACGAAATAAAGCGCAGTTAATAGTAAAAATGGTTAATCGTTGCATCACGTGAATCACCGCATAATTTTTAAAGACTCTCATTTTTGGGTTTTTGCATGGACACGACAACATTTTTTAAAAACTTCAATTTTGTTACCCGTTTTCACTGGTTGTATAACGCAAACGCTTAAAAAAAAAATCTAGTTTTTGGCTGAAAACATTATCTGGAAAATGGCCACTTAGTATTGAATTTATAAACAATTAATTGAATCATAAACAGATTCAATCATCAAAAAAAAAAAACCCCGCAATGTTGCCCTCTAACAAAGTGACTAAAGCAACATCCATTTCACACAGTTTCATGTACACATTTGCCTTTTAGTAAGCTGTCAGAATGCAGTTTATGGTGTTTATATGCAAAATTCTAACTTTGTTGATCAGTTTTTGCTTTACGCTGATAAAGGAAACCAGGTCAATGTGTTAACATGACTATGCACATAGTCAGCGCATTAACCATAAACCTTTTAAAAATGCACATGTGAATGCAGTCAATTGTTATCTTTCCACAAGAACCAAAATTATCTTTAAACAGATTTCCAAATTTGTGCTGTGGCATTTATAGTGTTTACTTTTATTTAATTGCCAGGCTGTGAAATTGACCAGTTCCAGAACCCAGTTGCCCTATGAGTACTATTCACTTCCCTTCTGTAAGCCTAAAAATATTGTCTACAAGGCAGAAAACCTAGGTAAGCGGTTTCACTGCAGGCATACATTTGAAGTATTGTGAAATATCTACATAAAGAAGGTGAATATTTTTAGATGTAGTACTGGAGATTTTAATAATGATGATATTTTTGCAGGTGAGGTGTTGCGAGGAGATCGTATCGTAAACACACTGTACACTGTTTTTATGAATCTGGACAAGAAGTGTGAGGTCTTGTGTAAAAAACCCGAAAGTCCCATCAAACTCTCAGTGGAGGAGAGCAAACTGCTGGCAGAGCGGATCCAGGAAGAGTATTACATCCACCTGTGAGTTTTTCCTCTACTTCTTCATCAAGCAGAAAAAACCTGTCTGTCAATACATACAGTATAGCGCATTAGTTTATACAATTTTGTTCTGCTTGTGTTATGAATTAGGGCCTAACAAAGTGCTGCATTATTATTATTATTTTTTTTTTTACATACCAGAAACGTTACATTTACATTTTTAGACATTTTGCAATCTTTTAATAGACTTTTTACATGCAGAACGTCTCTATTCCAGTGTGCTACTTTTACATAGTTTTTTAAATGTTAATCCACTTGGCAGACATGCATGAATGTTATATTTGTGTCTTTTGAAGCACTGCACATTAGGGCTATTTTTAAGGGCTTTGTCAAGTAAAAAAAATTTATATTTTTCACGCGGCCACACATCACTGTTAGTTTCAAAGCAGTGAACAGAAAAAAGTGGAGGCAGAAATGCATTGCGAGTTTCTATTTAGAGGCGCGTTCAGTGTGAATGGCCCCTAAATGTATCATGTAAAGTTTTTTTTCCTTAATATTTAGATTTTTTTTTATGTAAACACGCATATAAAACTATACTTTGTTATATCACCTGCATCAAAGTCCAAAAATAAAATAGTTAATGCTAATTTCATGGTGTTTCTAATGCAGCGTCTATAGGAGGGAGGGTAAATGAGATGTTATTCTGTCTTCTGACTGACGTTATCAGTTTAAAAAAATAAAATTTTTATTTTTTGAAAACAATGAAAAATTACAGGATGATGTTTTCTTTTGCTACCTGATCAAACGGAAATACTAAAGTTTTACAAAATCGTTTCTGGTTCTCACTCATTCACTGCTATCTTAATTTTTTTATTATCATTATTATTAAAGACAAAATAATTTAAATGCTACTTTGGGTTCACAATTAAAAATAAAAAAAATACATAAGACTGGATCATGGAAAAGCATTTTTATGGATTCAATACAAACAGGTGTTTTGCCTCCTACTACATCTTAAAATTCTAAATGTGTCAGAACGCTCCACATTTTGGCATTTGCCTTGTTACTGCAGACTATTTGGGAAAGTGATTGTGCCTCTAGCATTAATCTTTAAAATCTTTGCCACCCTTTAGAGCCTCCCCTGATTTAGCATCATATTTTTAATCAGATTGATAAAACCACATTAATATCAATGTAAATGACCACCCTTGAAAGCAAGAGAGACAACAATAAAAATATCTTGCCAACCACAAACAAACTTATGACATATATTCATGCATACAAGCAAGCATCTATAAATACTAGGGATGCAACGAATATAGATTTTGGTTGTACGATTATAGTCAGAGGAATAACTACGGATATCATGAATTATACGCATTCAATGATTTCAAAACGCTACTAATTTTGAAAATCACTTAAACTTTGTATATTTTAAAGTGTTATTTACCACTGCTCAGTAACTAAATAATGCAGAACTAAATTATAATAAAAAACAAACAATAGTCCATTTCTCTTTGCACTTGAAGGTTCAAGATACCCTGGAGTACTTTTTCTTAAATTTTAGCAGATTTGTGTGTTAAGCATCAGTGAAGGCAATGTTAGCACCTGTCAGCTTTAATTGTGGGGAAAACTGGATAATTTTGATCTTTTGTCAGTTAATTTTATCTTTTGGGTTTAAAATAATTTTTGGGGCGGGATCAAAGTCAGTGACGGAGCACAATTCTGCTAGTGGAGTGATGACGCGTCGGTTTCTCGTCATTATTTATAGTGGAGTTTTCTTATCCAATAAGAAGACCCTGCTTAATTATTCATTAGAGTACGTGCATTGCAAAGGCAAGGCAGACCTGCCAAGCTGTGAGACCCAATGACTGGGTGAGATTACGTCTGTGGATGGCATGGGTCTTATGTGTTTGTTTCCATGATCCACAGGGATTGTTGCATGTTTTTTCCCCACGATTCTGTCAGGAACGATACAGCAAAGCTGTTGGTTTGCACTTTGCAGCAAGCATTTTTGTCGGGAGAGCTGTACAAGATTTGAAGAATGGCAGACTTTGTCTTTTATCAGTTGAGTTTGTGACATTTAAACACATAGCCTATGTCCGTGCTGCTGTGTTTGGCATATGTATAAATCCTCCAGATTATCGGCAGGGTTAATGGTTGGAATAGATAGGGCAAGAGATCTGCTGCACTGCTATCCACTGTGTCTGCATTCAGACTCTGGGATTGAGGAGGAGAAAAGTCCTCCTTATTTATAGTGTTTATATAAACACGATTATTTTATAATGATATAACAAATTGTGGTTGTGTGTATATGAAATTACAAATAACTAATGTAACATGACTTTAATTACTTACTGTTTGTTTCTTTGCATTTTAACTTTGTAAACTATAAAATCATAGCTCACCTGAATCTTCTCAGAGTTTGTATCTCATTTTGTGAGCCAACTGACTACAGTTGTTCGCTCCCCTCTTTTTATCCTGCTCTGCTGGCCACGCCCACTCCACCCTCTGGTTGCAAAATACGCCCATCTTGGAGGATTTTTTGAAAGATTTCTGAGGTAGTCTTGAACCGAAAGAGGGGGGTTTCATAGCCCTTTAAAAAAATGTTGTCATTAAAGCATAAGTAATAATTTAACAGTCAAAATAAATGACAGAACAATGAATAATTAAATAAATAAAATTAAGAACAAAAAAATAGTTTGTCTAATGTAACTCTAAGCTACACATTAGTTAAGTATTTCCCTTTTAGGGAGAACAAATGTAGTCAAAGGCTGCTGAACCTTTTGATCAACTATATTATGAACTTTTGTTTAGTTTTTTCTCTTTGGAGTAAAAATGTGTATATTCCATACGAGTATAAAACTGAACGGTCAGTTCTTATCACATGACTTGCGGTGCGCTATCATTGCAATATGCGTGCAAGAAAAGAAATAACAAACTTGAACTCGCAAAAGACACGTGAATGGCCCTTAGTTGCGTGTGTATTAGCCCCTGTGTACAAGCTCAGAACTTTAAACAAGCGCACAGTTGGCATAACTTCATTTAGTTGCAGCAGTTTTGTTCTGTGCAGAAGCGTGTGTTAAGAAGCCTTTACTATAAACAGTGACGAATTAAAGCGCAGTTAATAGTGAAACCGGTAAACAATTGCATCCTTAATAAATACAAATGTTTAATACATATCTGTGTAGTTTTGATTTTTGGTAGTTTGTATCATGCTTTGATTAAATAGTCATACATATGCACAGCATTGCAGATAATCTCCCTGTGGCCACACGGCTAGAGCTCTACCCAAACAAAGAGGAGGCAATAGATGAAGAACAGAAGAAGGACACACTGAAGGATATTCAGTTTGAGCATGGCTACCGGCTCGGCTTTACTGAAAACAACAAGGTTAGCATCGATTTATGCCAGTCTAGAGAAGTAGACATTGAACAGCTAGCTTTCTGTAACCTCTTAACCACTTATAGTCTATTATTTGTTTAAGGGTATTGATTTCAGTAACCTAAAACTGTGCCTTTTAATCTAGTATGGAAATATGTGGCTTTACGTAAAATTTAACACATAATGTAGTATTTGATGTTATTGTTTGTATTGCATGATTGGTTGACGTGTGTTAATTGTGCGATCTCTGCAGTTCTATTTGCACAATCATCTGTCATTCATCCTGTACTTCCACAAAGAAAAGTTGGAGGATGCAGAGGAACACAATTACAGAGTTGTACGTTTCGAGGTTATGCCGAAGAGTGTTAAAATAGAAGGTAAGTCAATAGTAAAGCTGGGAAATTTTTAATTAAATTTGCTCAAAAGGGAAAAATCTCCATCGGTAGGGACATCAGAAAACACAAATTCTGTTATCTGTTCAGTTGTAACCTTTATTTTTTCATTTGTATTGTTTAAGTAATTGCTGCTCAGACCTGAGGTGAAGCCACTTTCATATTTTTTTATGCATATATTTCATAAATGCACTTCTATTTGTTCATTTATTTTTCTGTATTTAATTGTTTTTGTGTTTATGTTTAAATGCTCACAGTAAACACTTTTCTTCTTACAAAATGTATTTCTCTTTGTCAAAATATTTTATTTTCTATTTCTGAAGTATTTAGCAGTACATATTTTTTCAACATAGTAATGTTTATACGAAATTTATCTTGAACATAATGGATGTTATCATGCGACAACTTTTCTGTTTCAGGAATAAGTTGTGTGTTTATAATTTTCTTCAAACTATTTTAAGTTATTATTTTAAGTTGAAATTCGGCAAAATAATATTTCCTGTATTTTTGATCATATAAATGCAGCCTGGGATAACATGATTCAATAAATTTTGTATGCACATTGTATGAACAATACACCATACAAAAAATAAAGACAAATCAGAAAATGATAATAATAATATTCTCTAACATGTTACAACTTGTTTAAATACACTATATAATAAAATGATTAATTAAACGCAGTTCATTTATTTAATAATTTGAAGACAATTGGTTTACTCAGTTTTTGAAACTAAAGGTAGGTAATTGCGTTTTACATTGTACTCTATTATATTTATCATTTTGAATATATTTAAATGTACAGTTGAAGTCAGAATTAGTAGCCCCCCTGTTTATTTTTTCCCTCAATTTCTGTTTAACGGAGAGAAGGTTTTTTCAACACATTTCTAAAGATAATAGTTTTAATAACTCATTTCTAATAACTGATTCATTTTATCTTTGTCATGATGACCGTACATAATATTTCACTAGATAAATTTCAAGACACTTCTATACAGCTTAAAGTGACATTTAAAGGCTTAACTACATTCATTAGGTTAACTAGGCAGGATAGAGTAATTAGGCAGGTTATTGTATAACGATGGTTTGTTCTGTAGACTATCGAAAAGAATGTATAGCTTAAAGGGGCTAGTAATTTTGACCTTAAAATGTTTTTTAAAAAATTTAAAACTACTTTTATTCCAGCCAAAATAAAACAAAGACTTTCTCCAGAAGAACAAATATTATCAGACATACTGTAAAAATTTCCTTGCTCTGTTAAACATCATTTGGGACATATTTAAAAGAAGAAAAAACTATTTAAAGGGGGGCTAATAATTCTGACATCAACTGTATATTAAACCTTATAACACTGTTAATTTTTTATTTTTACTTACTATCATCTTATTGCTTCTGTCATGTGTTGTAGATATAAAAGCAGATGAGCGAGGCACATGCACATTACCCGAAACAGTTGCCCCTGTTCCTCAGGAGATCGACCCATCTAAAGAAAACAACATTCTCTTCACATACTCCGTGCACTGGCAGGTGAGACACAGCTTCTCCTCCATCAAGACATCCACTTGTGCTTTATTTTTCCACTTGGTTTCATTAAAGTGCCTCTCTTCTTCTTTGCAGGAGAGTGAAGTGAAATGGGCATCTCGTTGGGACACGTACCTCACCATGAGCGACGTGCAGATTCATTGGTTCTCCATCATCAACTCTGTCGTCGTGGTGTTCTTCCTGTCTGGTATTTTCATTTTGTATTTTCTGGAAAATATCAATAATTATAAAGTTTTGACAAATTTGTCAGTGCTGAAAAATTCCCATTAATCTGAAATGTAAAAAAGATGTTAATGTTATTTTTACTTCTAGACAGTAATTCAGTGTTTTGGATGAGAATTTGGCAAAACTTGTACTTCAGCTTATATTGTAGGACCACTAATGCCAAACAACAAATCTTAATCCGTAAAGTGGATCACAATTATTCATAATATCTACTTATTTAAAAAAAAAAATTTTGCTTTTTTTGGACAAAAGTCACCTGGCTATATATATATATATATATATATATATATAT
>CAIGQZ010009749.1:0-12392 GCA_903798205.1 Danio tinwini
TGGGCCCCACACTGTGGGGCACGTGTGGGCCCCCATTGGGACAGCCCCCATTGGGACAGCCCAAAAGTGTGGGCTGACTGTCTAATTAGAGCGGTTTGGCCCACAGTCAGCCCACACTTTTGGGCTGTCCCAAAGAGGGCCCACACGTGCCCCACAGTGTGGGGCCCACAGTCAGTCCACACCATTGGGCCCACAGTGGGCTGCTCTCAATGACCCCGTATGAGCCACTGAGTCTGGTTCTACTTTGTACATACAGAAAACAATTATACAATGCATATTCAGAACAATTTCACTTGACAATAAACTGGGTCATGTTAATAATTATTTATTTACAGATTTTAAGAACAACAACAAAATGAACAACTGTATTATATTGAAAGAGAATTATGTTTTAAACAAAATCAAACATCAATAAACAAACAAAAGAAAACTTCTAAAAACTTTTCTAACTTCAAAAAATGTAATTAGAAGTAAGTCCCATCTGATTTTTGGCCCTTCCTTGGCGCCCACCATCTCTGTCTCTTGAATTCCTTAACCATGATTTTATTGTTGATTCTATTTCACATGCCGTTGCTTTGCTGGTTTTTGTTACAGCATCTGAGAAAGAAAACAATTGAAATACAAATGTTAAAATCAATACAGTGTTATTTAAGTTCTATGGACCCTTTTCACATTTTCAGGTTCCTTTGTAGCAGAAGTCATCATAGTTGGGTAAAGTGCATTGAATGGGAGAATACAACAAAACTTTTGCATTCTAATTTGCTCTAATAATTAAGGAAAAACTCAATGGTGTTATCAAGACTTTCGAATAAAGCAAAAAATAAATAAATAAAATAGTGTGAGACAGATAATGGCAGCCAGAAGAGAGAACAATGTCAAATTTACTGTCCTGCCCATAGACACTGCATTAGAAACACCTGACATAAGCATTATTTTTTTTGTAGTTTGATGCACAGATGACATAATGCAAAGTATAGCCTTAGAAGTGTACATCATTTTTTTTATCTTAATATAAAAAATTCAAGATTTAAGATGTTGATCACCATTAAACGCATCATAACCTTTTTGTGAAAAGGGTCTATGTACTCTTACAAAACAATATTTCTCAAGTATACTATTAGTATACTCATTTTAAACTACAATTAAGAAAGTATAGAGTATATTCAGTATACAGCAGTATAAAGCTAACTAGTGGTTTGGTGAAAGTGTACTCACTCATAGCCTAGTGGATAGATAGTTAGACTTATGATTCAAAGGTTGCAGGTTTGCGTCCACCTCAAGGAATTGTGTGTGTCCATTACTGTGTGTGCAGTTGTAACGGTTAAGTTCTGAGCATAGGACAGACTACAGAAACTAAATATTTACAAGTATTATAAAAATATACTAGTGAAGTGGTGGTGCAGTGGGTAGCATATTCGTCTCAAAGCAAGAAGGTCGCTGGTTCGAGCCTCGGTCAGTTTCTGTGTAGAGTTTGCATGTTCTCCCTGTGTTGGTGTGGGTTTCCTCCCTGTGCTCTGGTTTCCCCCACAAGTCCAAAGTCATGTGGTATAGGTGAATTGGGTAAGCTAAATTGTCCGTAGTGAATGAGTGTGTATGGGTGTTTCCCAGTGATGGGTTGCAGCTGGAAGGGCATCCGCTGCATAAGTTGGCAGTTAATTACGCTGTGGCAACCCCAGATTAATAAAGGGACTAAGCCGAAAAGAAAACGAATGAATAAAAATACACTACCCAAATAAAAAATGTCATTGTGTACTAGTGTACTTTTTTATATAACAGTGGGCCAATTTAGTCCCAAGAGGTAATCAAGTAGTACACTTACAATTATACTAGTAGTTAATACATGAAGCATTAGTATTAGTACTCTATTGAATCTGAGATTAGTTTTCTTTTAAGGGTTGTTTCTGGTTCTAAATTGTTAATGATCAACAGAGCAAAAATATTATAATAATGAGAGAGATGTGCTTGACAGGCTTGAAAATTAGACAATTGGACTAAGCCCTTTCCAGATGGCAGTTCTGGGCCACATCTGGGCCAACTAAGTGAATGAGTTGGCAGTTAGTGAATGAGAATTGCGCTCACTTCTGGCAATGGCAGGAGACATATGGGCCAGATCTGGCCCACGCACAGCAAGCCAATTATCGTGAGCTGTGGCTCTTTGTATGTGGGCCAGATCTGGCCCGTATGTGACACCGTGTGTAGTGTATGTGGGCCACAAGAATGTGGGGGATGTGGGCCATATCTGGGCCAGATGTAATTTGCTATCTGGGTTGGATTGTAAAAAGACTCCAGGATAATTTAGATTTCCTTTTTCACTCCTGTTACAGAGGGTTATCATATAGAAACATAATATACTCTACCTATAACTGCTTTGCAGATCAGCATGCTCCCAAAGGCCTTTTTTTGGCCAGAACCCTTCCAGCACAGTTGCTGGGCCAGTGGGGTTGTCAGCATTTGGACCAGGATCCGTCTTGTGTTGGTGCTTGGATTTGTACCCCCAACTGTTTCCAGATACTTTGTCTAAATTAAGATAAGAAAAGAAATTTACTTTTTTGTGAGGCGATAAAATTTCTTAATTTTGCCGGTTTTTTTTTGTTTTTGTTTTTTTGTGCAGTGGTTCTCAACCACAGGGCGAAAGGGGTGACTGGATGTATATGGCACTGGCATGTAAGCACTTGGTTGGCTGCCCTTGAAGATTTTAGAATAAATAAAAAATATTATTTTTGTAATATTGAATGTATAACTGTGTGCTCTTGAGCTGCCTGTATTGTTGTGCAATATTCTGATCCTAGTTATTTTAACAAGCTTCAGGAATTGTCACACCCATATGACTGTAATTACGCCTTCTCATTAGAACAGCAAAGTACACAAAAATATCAATGATTTTATTGGTTGTTTAGGAGTGATGCTAAATTATATTTTACTGTGAGGGGAAAGTGATCTTGGCAAAGAGGAGCAATGAAATCAAGTGTGTTGAGCCGGACATTCCATAAAAACTAAAATTGTGTTGCCATAAAAAAGAGAGGGAGAAGAGGAAGGAAAACAAGATAAAAGAAAATAAGTTCTCAAAAGGTTTAAGAAAGTGGGTGAGGTACATTTCATTTGCCAAAGACTGATTATTAAATGAACTGAATGTAATGAATATATTCCAAAGGCAAAGATTAACATCCCTATGTCACTCTAAACATGTAAATTGTATGAATCTGTTTACAATTTTAAGAGAAAAGTATGAAAAACAATATGAAAACATATTAAAAGAGGTCTTGAAATTTACATGATAGTGTGCCTGATATTTTCCAGAATTACAAAAAAAATATTTTTTTTATTATTTTTATTCCTTTCTTTGTGTGCTTATTCATGTGACAGTTGACAACATGTTTGACAGTGTATTAGACTACATATCTTTCATAAAATGCAAGAGAGAAAGAGAAGAAAATGGTTAAATGCATCTTGAATTGTTTGATTCTCTATGTTTACATGATTTGTTCATGAATTCATGATAGAGAATTATAAGCAGCTCCCTCCATCATACTTCGTGCCTGCTCAAGGCATGATAAATCAGGCATGATAAAAGACATAGATGACACATGTTATTTCTGGGTGTTTTATGCGGACCAAGTTATCATTTCTCAAATAATGCATCTGAAAAGTGCTTTTAATTACTAATATTTTACTGTAAGCTCTCAGTGGTACAACGTCAATATGGCCGATATGGCTTATATTTTAGAATCTATTTCTGTAAATTAATAGTAAAACGGGCTGGATAAGTTGGCGGTTAAGTTGACCTCTGAATGAATGAATGTGTAGTATCTAAGAATCAATTTAAACACAGAAACGTGGTTAAGAATCACTGGCTTAGTCATTACTAACATGTCCTTTTTTTAAATTCCAGATATTTAAAAAAAATAATAATAATAAAAACTATTTACCACTGCACTGTAGCAGGCCTCCTCCCTCAGCTTGTCCTCTAAACTTTCAAGGTCCTGCACGTTTTCTAGTGGCAAATTTACACCCTCTGGCAAATTTGCTGAGGTGCTTTGGTTTGTCAGTGTGAGTAGCAGTTGCTTGATGACAGCAACCTCTTCTTTTAGATTTTCCAGTTGTCTTATTATGTGACGCTCTGTTGCTGTTGAGAGAGAGTGAGAGTGAAAGTGTGAGAGAGAGAGAGACAGGGGTACATGCAAACAAGGGGACAATAAAATGTAAAGAAATTATAAACTTAAAAAAAGAAAAAAAACAACATTAGCTACTGTTTACTATCGTTTTACATAATTTACATACTTTAACTTTCAATATCCATGATAATAAATAAGGATGATAATACTTAAATTAGAAAAAAAATAATTACGTGTAATTGTCTGCCGTGCCGGTGGTGCAGGTGGTGCCGGTGGTGCTGGGGGTGCTGGAGGTGCTGGGGGTGCTGGGGGTGCTGGCCGGGGTGATGGTCCTGGTCGGGCTGGTGATGTCAGCTGAGAGGGTGGAGAGGGTGGAGAGGGAGGAGAAGGTGGTACAGGTAGAGCGCGTTTGCGTCTTTTAGTTATGTCCTCTTCATCAGAAGACTGGCAAGGATTTGGGTATCGTGAATTTGGTCTGATGCAAATAAAAAGAAAAAAAAAAAGTTACAAGCTATTTTTCACCATAATAAAATAATTGTACCCAGCCAGCAATGACATGTGGGGCCCAGATGAGGGCTTTATGGGCGACAAATGTGGGCCCCATTATGGGCTTGCACCCGGGATCCACACTGGGGCCAATCGTGGAAGCCCAGACGTATTAAAAGTGGGACCTGTAAGGGTACTGCATGGGTCCTAACTGGGCAATTCATGCCAAACTCATTTGGGCCCCACCTTCCCAATAATCAATGAAAGGATACTCACTTTCTTTTGCGATGTAGTTTACCCACATTGCTGTCATTTTCTGAATTAAGGCAAGTAGATGTCTCTGCTTTTTTTGCCTTTTGTCTGGCTTTCTCATAATCTGCTATAAAACATGAAATAGGCAGAGTCAGAACACTGAGTTATGATGAACATTTGTGATTGGTGATTGAGTGTGAATGATGGCCTTAGTGTCACTGAATGGGAAATGAAAGGAGAGGAAACTTATAGCTGGACAGATGGAGGCAGGTAAATAACCTGGTGGCTAACCAGACCTTGGATCCATTCTTTGTATGTGGATTACTCATTTAGCTGGATTTGGTTATTGATGATTTGGCACAATCAATCAAACTTTAAAATTCATTTGAGATTTGTTGTCATTGCAACATGTCTGGTAGCTCAAACCTGCTCAGGAGCAGCACCTTATTTCATATAAACAGGATTAGATCATCTCATTTCAAGCATACAGAAATTGCAGTTTGTAACAGCTGGTATTTTCTTATAGCAACCTATAGGTTATATATACTGTATTAATTTGGGGAAAACAAGAAAATAGTAAAAATATTTTTATAAAAATCTAAATCAAATTAGTAATTATTATTTTAATCAGATTGTTATGTTATCCACACTCCACATCTACATCTACACCACCCGTGATGGTGGCGATCCTCCCCAAGGGCTTCAAAGAGAAAATTTATTAGTGACTATGTATGGTCTAATTTTAAGATATATGGACTTTTAAGATACAAACACATACTTTTAAAAGGTACTGACCCAATTTTAGTACAGTTTCTGTATGTTAATATGACTAATAATGACATGACTAATATTGTTTTTTTTAAAGGAAAGAATATTTATAGCAGTCATGCACATGTTTTTACAGCTATAATAATTTGATGCTTCGCAAAGGTTGGATACACCTTTTCGATATCAAAATGCTTTTAGTTATATCACAGGATTAAGAAACTACTATCGTAAAAAATCCACTCTAAAAGTAAAGCTAAATAAATTGCTAATTACTCTTGACACCTGAAAGTGTAAAGCCTGCAGCTTACAACAGATGTTGAAATTTATTGCATATTATTTAACAAACTGTACTGACAATTTTGTCATTTTAGCATACATTTATTTTCTTCTTTTTTTTTTTTTTTTTTTGCATACCGGGTTAATTGAATATTAATCTGATGATGTCATTACGCTGGTTTGCCGTCAGCCAATTGGTGCATTGCGGATCATGATTTTGAGGATCAATAGATGTGTCACAACAATCCCAAGCAATCTTCTCGGATCATTAAATTATTTAATTTAATCTGATTCGCGATCTTGTTTTAAGAGCAAGTCCTGTTTTAGTTCAAGGCTTTTTTATGCAGGCTACAGTTTCATTTTCACATAGACTTAAGACAAACGAGCTCGCAGGCTGTAGTGAAGAGAATTAAAAGTAAGTAGGCCTAAATACATTTTTGGGTGCTGCAATAGGCTATATTGCAATATTGTCAATCGATTATAAATTCTAGCACAGCTTCACCTAATTAATTGACTTGTTCATTATTATAACGTTCGTGCGTTGACTAAAACGTATTTAATCGTGCGTTTTGTCTGCGGAGGCTCTGGATCAGCTGTCAGATTAGCCATCTCAGGGTTAGTAAGGTTAGTTTGACGTTTGACATTCATTAGACATTTGGTTCTAAACCAATTAAAATCTTTGCTCCTGTTATAGTTTGAGCCTAAAATATGTCAGATAGACATAAATATGTGGCCTTTATGTTGCACAAGGCTTTTTTTTAATTATTAATAAAATTAACCAATTGAATTAATAAAACAATTCAACCGTAAGAAATTATACAACAAAACCAGGACCAAAATGTTCAGAGAAACATCCTGGTTATTGCACAAGATTCTGTTTTTTGGAATTATAGCATTTTATTTATTTTATAATCATTTTAAAATAACTTTTATTGTAAAATGGTAAAAGTCAATTAAACTCTGACACCATTTGAGATAAAAGAATTAAATCAAGTCTAAAAATGTCTGAATATTATTCTCTATAATGCACCAGCTTTTTTTACAGTTATGCCTTTGTTGATTTTATATACAGTACTGAATCCATATTTTTAGTATATCGGATACACTGTTAAACTCTGACACCATTTGACATAAAAGATTGAAATTAACTCTAAAAATGTCTAAATATTATTATCTATTCATTTAAGTGTTTACATTGTATCAGATATACTGAAAATATGGATTTAGTACTGTATGTAAAATCAACAAAGGCATAACTGTTAACTATAACAGGAGCAAAAAATTAAATTGGTTTGAAAACGAATGTCTAATGAGTGTTGCTCCTAATTAAGCAGCATTAATTGTTAGGCATTCGCGCTGCAACATATAAGGATAAGACATTTTCTAAGCATTTTGGTGACTAATGCACGATCGTCTCAATATAACAGCTCTTTCCTTTGACTAGCAGGCATTTGCAAGTTGTAATGATGGAGTTTAGTGAATGAGTCACCAGCCATTCACATGTAAATGTGTACCAGTTTAAGGGTTGTGTGTCAATTTGTAGTACTATTCTAATAAGTCTTGTGAACCAAGCGTATTTAAAATGTGTATCCTTATTTTTAGAAGCTGACGTTGGTAATTGTACCGATGAAGAGAGTCTAGTAATATACATGTTTAATATGTATTTAAAATAGACGTCTTTTTGGTTTCACTGTAACACAGAAGAGAATAGCTATATTTGTCAATGAGACTTTCTTGGCAGAAATCACAATTTGATTATTTGCTGTAGACTGACTTATAATTTATTAAGTCACATTGAAATAAAGGGTTACAAAATAATTCAAAAACCTGGGTTTTTAAATAATATTAATATCTGTTAACTTTAAAAAAGTACATTTTGTGCTTCAAATAACTCTACAAATTGGCTTTTTTTATTCATTATGGATTTTTGTATTTATATAACCACTATAAAGTCAATGCCAAGTAAGTCCAAACTGGTTCAAACATAAGCAGCGCATAAATACAAGTATTTTATAACAGGGTAATTTATAACAGGTGTTTTTATCTAAACAATTTTTAACATCTGGGATTACTTAATGCACGTCAAATGTACAGCAAGATTTTCTAAATAACTTACTTGTTTTATAGAGTGAGCGCACCTATAAGTTTCCCAGTCAGCTTCTGGGTTTTCATGCTGCAGCTGAGCTTTTTTTATATTATTGGGAAACTTATAAGGTGGCCAACAGCAGGCATCCTCCCCAACCATCCACGTGCTACTCACAACCTCGACCTCTCCCCGTCCCAAGAAATCCACCACATGGAAAAATGGTGAGTTCATTTTATACCTTAAAGAACAGATGAAACAGAATTAATTTTGTACTACAAATGGCAAGCATGTAAAAGTAGAATTACTTATGATAAGTACTAACTTGTTTTTAAACCTGTGTAATTTGTCATCTTGAAATGTATGTACATATCTGATGTATTTATAATGAGATGATTCTCTTCCATTTTTTTTTCTTGAGGTCCAACTTGCAGAACTAATTTATGTGTGATGCAAACTTCTTGAAGTTATGAAAGAAGGGATCAATAACAGACATGTTTTTACATAAAAAAAAAAATTGAGGTTCAACGTACATGGAAACTAATTCCATATAATGCACATAACGTGCTGAGGAAGGGATCAGTAACAGAGAGGCTCTAATGAAAATGAAGCAATGGGGTTGCTGCCCATCCCATTCCTAGTGGAAGCAAAACATATTTTGCCTCAATATCAGAAAGCTTGTAGAGTTTGACTTCAGCTGCGAGCTCACATGCCTTGAAGATGCCAATGTCTTGTGAATTAATGGGCTCTGTATATAGTGGGGCCAGACACAAAAACCTTCTCAGCAAAATGAAAGTTTCTTCTGTGGTGGTGTCATACAAGATGTTCTCAATTAAGCCAAGTTGTCCATCAATCATCACGCAGTTGTCTCCAGTTCTACATTTTACTGTGACATTTTTAAGAATGGCTTTATTGTACTGCACTCTTGGTGTGCTGTCTTGCACTGTTGGGCCATTTGAGTGTTTTCCACTGAGTTTGAGTATTTCTAGCTGAGAAGTGGGCTTGCTCTGTGTGGACTGCCGGTCCATAACACGAATCAATTGCTGGAGAATCTGTTGGGGCTTTTTGATCTTCCTTTTAAGCTGACCAAGGAAGTTTTCAAAGCAAAATGCAGACACACAGTCCAAAGGACCAAACCTCCTCACATCATCTGCAAGATGACACAGAGAGTGGACATTATAGACCATCTCCTCAGCCCCATACAAGGTCTTGAACTGTTCAAGGAAGTACCTAATCAGGTTATCAGCATAATCACAGTAATGGGCACTGAGGGTTGGAGAAAGCATCAGATAGATGCTAACCGACAGTGATTGGAAGTTGTTGTACAGTGGTGTTGGTAGAATATCCTTCAGTACTACTGGACCGGTGTACAGGAGAAACTGCCTAAACTCGGTAGCTTTCCAGCGATCCAGTTCAGAGAGTGATCGTGGCTTTCGTGCAAATTCAGAGGGTATGTACTTTGACATCCCTACAAGACTTTCTGAGATGGTATTTATTATATGGGAGCTCTGTCTGTTTTTTAGGTTGCCCTTAGTCCAAAAATGTATCATCTTTCTTGTCACACCAAGGCAAACAACATGCATATAATCCAGCACAAATTGTGTGACCATTCCCAAACTTAATGTACTGAGTATGGAGTGACCTCTGTGGTGGTTTTCATCACGCATTTCTGTAAAGGACTCATCTGTCCTGAGTGGGGCATGTGTTTCTGGGAATGTCATTTTCCGTCCCATATAAGATCCTTCCTGCGTGCAACGATCGCAACCACTATAACCTCCATGCCCCTTTGTTTGTTTTATGAATGATCGTGCAGGAGCATCACAGATAAAGCAGTCCAGGGAAAGATGAAACACCCTTTCATCCACAGTGAAACCTTGTCCTAGTGTGGAAACCTCCTCTGCAAAATCTTGGAGATATTGGTTAGGATTGCGAGGTTTGCTGTTTCCACAGAAGACACCTATGACAAATGGATCCCTTTCAAAAGGAATTTTTCCTAAAATTGGCCAAATTTGCTTCTGTGAGCTTTTGAATAGTGGCAGTCCATCTACATTGACCTGCATCTTAATTTTGTCAGTTTGTGACATCAGCCCATCTCTGTTTTGGAGCAAGTGTTCCAATATTCCAAAATGGACATACTCTCCACCATCCATTTTGTTAACTTTACGTGTGTGTGAAGTTTTCATCAAAGTTCTCACACATTTAGGAAGTGAGGGGATGTGTTTATTTAGAATTTTAATTAGGCTGTCAGCTGCATTTTGTGTCACACCAGACTCTACAACCCACTGACGCAGCTCATCTGGCAAGTCATCAAAGGAGCCTCTGTCTTGTGTGTCACTAAAATCTAAATCTTCATCCTCGCTGAAATTGCTGAGGCAGTCTGTAAATCTGTCATCATCATCATCATCAATGACATCATCATCAATGTCTCCTTCAAGGTCAGTGTTGGTGTTTGTGTTGTTTTGAAAAACTGAGATGTTATCACAGATCATGTCTTCATCTTGTCCTGTTTCAGAATTTGGCAGAAGATTTTCATTGAGGCCAGCCACTTGGTTGTTGGTGTCAAGTGTTTGTGTAGTTTGGAGATCATGAAGTATATTCTGGACACGCCTCCATTTGGTAACTGAACTCACACCTCCAAATTGTTCCATGTTTCTACAAGAATTGAAGCACAAACATTTACATAATATGTGTTTTCAAATAACATTTTATGTAAATGTAGATCACCAGTCGGGTCACATTACCATTTTAATATTTTCAAAATAAATCTCTTATGCTTATCGAACCTGCATTAATTTAGTGCATTAACATTAATATTATAAAATATTTTGCTATTTGACATTTTAATGTACTATAAATACATATTATATAAAGTTTTAAATATTTAAATGTATATTATATTTTTTTGACAAAACGTTCCCTAAATGTATTGTCAGCTGAAAGTTGCAACTAGTACAGCTTAACATTTTATGTTGGCTAAACTAAAAGCAGCAAGAACAATAATGTTTTAACATTTTTACAGTGCAGGTAAAAAAATTGTTCGAAGACTTTGACTAGTTTAGCTGCCAAATTAAATTATTATCTAATTAATTATGTGAAGTCTGTCTAATTTGCCTATTTGATAACTAGTCTACTTTTGGACTAATGTGTTTTCACTATAAAAGCTAGCCTCTTTTATATTGCCTAACCTAACTTTAAATATAATCAATACTCACAATAAAAAAAAAGAAATGAAGCGAAGCAAAGAACAGAGGTTTCTCACTATCTTCCTAGTGCAAGTGCGTGATTGCAATTTCTGAACACGACACTCAAGTATACTTGAGCAGCACCGTTTTAAAATGCCAATGATCTGTTTAGACGAGAAAAATGGAAAAAATTATATAGGTTTTCATTGACGTATAACAGAGGTGTCAAACTCAGTTCCTGGAGGGCCACAGCACAACTTCGGATTAACCCCAATTACACACACTTGATAAAATTAAATAAGTCCTTTAAGCTTCTTTGAAACCTACAGTGTGTTGAAGCAGGATTGGAACTAAATTCTACAGGGCTGTTTGACTGTATAGGTACAAAGAAAAAAGGTGCTCAGTCAGTCAAAAAATACTTACAAAGGCAAAGAAGATTCTCTCTCTGTTTTTAAAAAGAACACTTGAGGCAGGCGTTCAGCAGATGTTGAGACATGCAGAGGGGAAAAAACATGTAAAAAAGTTAGATAATGCACAAAGTAAAGATGAATTATTGACCATTATTGACTAACTTAAGCAACCAAAATCAAGATATAAAGATACAAATAGAAGCTATTATTTTGAACTTTCTTTTAAACAAAGAACCCTAAAAGTAAAATGTGTCACAGTTTCCATAATACCATGAAGCAAAATATATAGATTTTTTTTAGCACTGATAATTGTAAGAATCATTATTAGTGATTTTGTACCAATAATAACTAAACATAATAGAACAACAAATCATCATATTATAATGATATCTGAAGAATTATATGACACTGAAGACTAGAGTAATTATTAGAGTAAAATTCAGCTTTAATTCAGAGGAATAAAAAATAGTTTAAACTACATTTATTTAAAAAAAACAGTTATTTCAAAGTACAATAATATTCCACAATTTAAGAGTTTTGTACTGTATTTTTGCAGCCTTAGTGAGCAGAATTGAGTTCTTTTAAAGATTAACAAATCTTACTATCTTATATCCCTGCTGAAAAAAACAAGTTTATGACTTAAACCAGCCTAAACCATTTCCAGGCTGTTTCTGCCACTTTCCAACCGAGTGAAAGCTGAACAAAACTGGTTTTGGCTGGGCTCCCAGCCTGGAATGGCCAAAAGCCCTCTGAAACTAGGCTGGTCAAACAGCTGAAACCAGCCATTCAGCCTAGGCTGGTTTAACACACACACACACACACA
>CAIGQZ010009769.1:0-11940 GCA_903798205.1 Danio tinwini
ATATATGAATATAGTTTTAATCTTTATATTATTTTACTTTTTAACTTTCGATTTCACACTTTGAATAAAATAGCAACCATTTGATCAACACTACTAGCATAAGCAATGCACATCAAATCATTCAAATTAGCCTCAGCCCGACTGGCCTCAGAAATGCTATTGATTGTAACATCACAGCCTTAAAAACATAATGAACTCCTGAGGAAGAAACATTCAGTAAAGGGGCTATTATAGACAATTGACTGACAGAAAAGCAGAGCCCTTGTAAGTGTTTTTTAATTAGTAAACTAACATAGCTGTTGTAGGCAGTGCAGTAGGACCAGTGTTGGGGAGTAACTAGTTACATGTAATGGTGTTACGTAATTTAATTACAAAATAAAAGTAATCGTAATTCTATACAGTTACTGAGAAAAAAATGCATTGGGCTACCACAATCAGTCTGAGAGCTGCAAGTAGTGGCGCCACAAGTAGTGACGCTACCAGCTTAACTACATTTCTCATTAGCGTGGTGGTAGCATTGCTAGTTTCTAAATCAAAAAGCTTTTCAGTAGCGAATCAATTTTTTGTGACGTAGCGCAGTAGCGTCAACACAACACAAATCGCGGATCAATAAGTGACGGCACCGACATTCACAGAGCTGTGAGGCTGGTGTCTAGCCGATGAAAGTAATCCATATGATAGCGAGAATGACGATTTCTTCTTCCTGTTTTACGGTGGTGCGTTACTGCCACCTCTCCCTCTGGTCATTGACGTAGCCAATCATTTAGGCTAACACGAGAAATTAGCTTGATGGAAAGATGACTAAGGAAGAGTAGTTATATAAATGTAATTTACTGTAGTAAAGGCTAAAGTATACTATGGTAATTGCTATTAGTTCATGATAGTTACTAATGATACTACATTATGTAGTGTAATTCATTAATGAAGAGTTGTAAATATATACAATATAATGCTCATTCCTAAATATTTCCCTTCACTATAAAGTACTATAGTATTCTAAATGTGTAACACCTGGGTTTATTGGATTTTTAGTTTTTGCTGTTATTTATAGTATCATTTGTTTCTATGTGGTACAGCATATTATTTGCAGTATATTGTTGAACTGAACAGTTATACCTACGGCTGGGCGATATGGCAAAAAAAATCTAGATTTTTTCATAAAGTTTGACCGATTCACGATTTCAAATTTATTTTTCATTTTTACCATCTGGTTAAGGAACATGCATTTTTAATGGCCATGCCATACATAAATTGGTCAACAAGGTGTAGCCTATTACATTCCTTCATAGAGCACCGTACTCTCACAAGTGAGCTGTTAATTAGGCGTGCCATCATGTGGTCGGACAATATTGCCTCTTAATTATTCTGCCATTGGTGCAAATATAATGTATCTAGAGCTGCTTTTCCACTATCGTGCTGAATCATTCTTTTTGCTAAACTGTTCCATTCCGTGACAAACCGGACCAGACAATACGGATATGGTTTTATTTTCCACTGTCGTGCTGCAACAGAGCTCTTTGGAACATTATACAAACTGCATCAGTACTGTAATTGCCTTGGTAACGCAATGTAAACAGCTCCCCTTGTTTATTTAAATTCAAATAAAAGCCGAAACTAGTTTCTTTTCATGCTCACTTGTAAAAGAAAAAGCAACCGTGTGACTAAACACTGTTTTGGCACTCTCTCATTAAGGGATGTACAATAGAAGTCACTGCACCCATATTTATGTAGAGGTCATATGTTGTGCGGCTTTGGGCAAATTTTATTTGGAGGGAAAATGTTTTTGTTATTTTAATTCTTTTTTGTCTTCATAAATAACTAACAAGCTATAGACAAATTCCTGCTTGACGTTTTAGAAAATATTTGTGCGTAGCTACACCACCCAGTATATATTAAAGATCACAGTGAACAACAAAAACCCCCACAGAAACCTGTTACATATCTATCTATATTTAAATGTCTATCTTATATTTAACTGAATGGTATAACAGCCTATAGCTGAAATGTTGAAAATTGCTCTATTTCTATAAAACATTTGTCAAAACATATTGATATTTTTTGGAGTAAAAACAATACAGACATTTAAGAATCCATATTTATTTTATTTATTCATTCATTTTACTTGTTTATTGGTGCATATATGGGTTATGATTTAATCCATAGCTACAGTATTTTGGACAGCTGCTGTGCCACTCTGTAAAGCTTTCAAGCAAAAGTCCAAATTAAAGAAAGATTTGACTTTCTGCGGAGACAGCCGACATTTACAACCCGCTGTAACCGTCCTTCAGGTGGTGTGCAGGTATAAAATACAAAACCAGACGTCTGGGCTTTGAATTAAGTGCAATTATTTCCTCGTTGTTCAAAAAGTCTGCAAGTTCGTGTTCCAGGGATATATGTTGTTGTTGATTCATTGTTGAATCGATGCACAGCAGGAAAAAAAGGCTTTCAGCAGTGCATGTAGTCACTGGTAAAGTTCTCATCCATATCAGAGCGATCTGTGCTACCGAATACAGCGCAGCATGCAATAAACTCACGCTTAGTCAGGCGAAGTAAAGGTCTCATTGCCTATATGTCAATCAAATTAATTAAGCTCTAGCTACGAATAAAACATTTAGCCTATTTTATTATTTTGTGTAATGTATGTAGTGTAATCAGGGTCGGAGCAAGCTGAACTGGTGCTCTGGCAAAAGGCAATCACACCGCCCTCAACCCGAAAGTGAAATAGAAACTTACCAGTTTGCGGATGAAAGTGAGGACCGGGAGGGAGGGGGTGGGTATCGCGGATGAAAGTGAGGACCGGGGGTTTCGCTCACTATTCTGCCGCCCAAGGCGGCCGCCTAGGTTGCCTCTATGGACGTGCTGACTTTGAGTGTAATGGGCTAGTGCGCTTTCGCTGAGCCAGCTGTGGTAGCTCATAGGGGTGTGACGAGATGCCTACTCCACGAGACGAGACACAAGATTGGGTTCACGAGAACGAGACAAGACAAGATTTTTACACTATTTTAAAGATATCCTTAATGATGAAACATATCAATGAAATAATCTTAGAATGCAAATATTTTGCTAATATATGAATGGAAAATAGTTTTTTATTATAAAATAAATAAATCACAAAATGCAAAACAATTTAGGTGTTTTTCTTAACTTGTAATTAATTTACTCCCATTTTTTATGTATGCAATTTCCATAATTACATGTATGCAATAGTTTTATATTAGTTTAAATTGAATTCTATGCAATGAACATGCAAACACTACAAAATATTTGTTAATATTTAAATAGAAAATATAAACTCTACTGACATGCTTTTCTCCTATAGAATTTTTGAGTATTTACATTGCAATCTTGGTGGTCAATTTCGATTTTCTTCTCATTTGGCCATATTCTTTTAATCTGGGCCTTTTTAAACCAGTAGGCATCTTGATGTAATATCTGTGATGTGATTTCTGCATGTGATGTATGCAACAGTATTATTTCATGTTGGTTACGTGGCGGATGGTGTGCTCTCTTTCTCTCTCATTAACATGTTTAAATACTTGTGCTACATCACACATATAAAAGCGTTTTTAGTCCCTGTATGGAATTTGGTCACTTGAACCAGAAAAAGAAAACGGCAGATTTTCCTGTACAGCATAAACGTGTTTGGTAATGATTAAGGCGGGTGTGTTGAGTCTCCAGCAGTTCAGTATGTGTGTGCGCGTTTAGAGATGTGTGTGGGTGCAGAGAATATTGTGTCAAACAGCTGTGTGGACTGTCCTATCGCAAAATGCGGCTAAAAGTCCTACACGATGGAAGCCTAAAAGTTTGATTGCGGTGTTTACATATATGTACTGCACTTCAATAATGGGACTTTCAGTGCATTTAAAGTGATATTCCATCGCGTGGTAATGTCCATGGTTAATTTGTGTGGCTACAGCCTCTGCTTGGGCATGAATAACGCAGCAGCCTTTGAACTCCAGTGAGTAAAAAAGCGATTACATCACACCCGCCCGCCCAACCAAGTGACATGTGCAACACAAAGGCCAGCCTTAACAGGTGTGTGCAAAGCACTTGAATTGTGGTTTAAATTCAATCCGGCTTCTAATCTTCAATGCTAATTTCACCCTCATGCTCCATCATGCTAACATCTCAACTCATGAGACCATTTTACCTTGACGAAAAATCTCGTCGTGATTTAATCTCGTTTAGATTAAATCACGGTTAAACGGTTTGACATGATAGTGGAAAAGCGGCTTTAATATTTTTTTTTAAAAAAATTGCGATACCTCGATTTTATAAAAAAATTAAATCGTCTTAAAACGTAAATACGAATTAATTGAAAAAATCACCCAGCCCTAGTTATACCTTATATGTTTCATTGACAGTTTTATTGATCTCTATGATATGATTGACTTGGATTTAAGTTGCTTCGATTTAAAAATGAAAATTGCAAAAATAATTTAGATATTTTTTATTGCAATATTATAGATATTGTAACAACAGTAAATAATGTTTTTGTAATAAGGTCTGGTTTTGTGGTGACTGTACTTTAAAATTTATTTAATATAATCCTAATTCAAGTGATGAAAGATGTTAAAACTCTAACAGTAAACAGCTACTGTAAGGTCACACCTGCTTGGTATAAATGCTTGAAAATGATTTTGTTGAAAATATCCATTAGAATTTTAAAAGTAATCAAAAAGTAATCAATATGTAATCAGTTACTTTACTTTTATAAAGTAATTGAAAAGGTACTTATTACATTTTAAATAGGGTAATTTGTAATCTGTAATCTATTACATTTCCCCAACACTGAGTAGGACTAGTGGAGCTGCACATCGGTGGATTTGCTTTTCAGTGTTTGAGCTTTCAGCAGAGACATTTATATTATACTAAACTGAAATTTAACTTTGGAAACTGGAATGAAGCTGTTTCAATTGACAAAAATTTTATCTATGTTAAGCTGCCTTCTACACAATCTACAATGTAAAAAGTGCTATAGAAATAGATTAATTTAATTGATTTAAATAGGCAGAAATGTTAAAATTAGCTGACATTTATGTTTCTAACTACTTTTTGAAGTAAGAGAAGTGTGTGCTGCCTTTTCAAATTAATGAGTGTTTGAAAAATCCCAGGCTAAGTTTTCCCATGCTGCATGTTTTGTATGTTTGCTTATCATTACAGTCATATGTTTTTATTCGACATCAAGCAATGTTTAAAGTGCATTTTAGTATGCAATTTGATTTTAAATCTTATTACTGAGGTACATTATTTCACACTTTTTTTAGAGAGTTTTGTCTTTGTGAAGATGCCACAGTCTGTAACTTAGGGCCCTATCATACACCTTGTGCAATGCGGTGCAAGGTGCGACGCAATTATTGTTTGCTAGTTTCAGTTTGATGCAAGAGTCATTTTGACGTTTTGCACCATGCTGTTTAAATAGCAAATGCATTTGCACCCATATGTGCATCCATAGGCATTCTGGTCTAAAAAAGGAGGTGTGTTAAGGCGCATTGCTGGCGTGTTGCTATTTGGAGGAACTAAAATAGACTGCACAATAGACCAGCTGAGAGGAGGTCTAAAGTCCAGTGCAAAGTGCATTAGTTGTGCGCCTCCCTTACTTAATATACACTCCATTGCTTAATACACACAGGATGTACAGCAATATGCAAATATCTTTAAAAATGAAAAAGAATTAAAGGAATAAAATATTACAAAAAATATTATTTTCTACATAAATAAAAACACCACTGCCTTTATGCCTACTTCATCTCAGGGGGCTTTTTCAGTTTATTTATGAAAACCTGCTTTTGTATAATATTATTATTAGTAGTAGTATTTATTATATGCTTATTTACATGTGTTTTATTAAAAACAAGCTTAGATTTGTCCACCTCTTCGGTTTTAGACCATATGGGGCATAGCATGTGTATTTTGATATAACTCAGTTGTTTGACCATACTTCATTATTACTGTTCATTTATTTCTGGAAATTAGAACTGAATTTAGAAATATTTTTGAAACAAATCTTTGCGCTTAACAAACAAAATTAATTATGTAGGCTAATGGATGTCTGTGCGTACAACTTATTTCGACGAGAATGAAAGTGAAAGTAAAGAATGCGGAGGCTCATTCTCTCATTATCACACTGCAGATGCTCTGTTTAACAGTTTTCTCGCTAGTGAAGCGCTCAGTTATTCCACTTACATGTAAATAGCAAATGTGCCATGTCGCAATGCAACTGACTCTTAAAGGGAATGGGAGTTGAGACTCTGATTGGTTTATTCTCAAAGCACACATATAACTCATTAAGAGAATAAGCACAACCCTGTTAGAGCATGCACCGCGGCGCAAAGCGGATTTTTCCATCCTTAAAATAGGAAAAGTGGATTCTGACACGCCCTTAATGCTTTTGCACCCTGCGCTTCGGACTTTGCTCCTAGATCGTCAAAAAAAGAGCCCATAATGTAAATCCCAGATGAACATTCCTAGGTGAAGTAAAGATTTCCCTTCCTGATCAAACAACAAATGGGACTCTGACAGTTCATGCATGGAGCTCTTATCTAACAAGTTGGTTATCTCAATCAAGTTAAATAAGAGAAATAGTAAAAATATTCAAAGCGCTGGAGACTGGCATTGAGAACTACAGTAAATGTTAGATTGATCTGCATTTGTTAATGTGCAGATGAGATGTAGCCTACTGTAATTAATTAATAAATTTTCGTTAGCATGTTTTCAATTAAATTAGTTTTTATTTGTATTGTACTTGTACAGTGTACAATTGTGTCAAAGCAACTTAACATAGATTAAGAAAAAAAAAATTAATTGCTTGGCTAAAATTATAAATGACTTAATGAACATGGATATACAGCACAGTGATGATTAAGAACATACACTATTTTATTAGGTTTGCTTTTTTTGCTTATTATTTTAATAGTTTAATTAGTTGATAGATTAATGAATATAAATATAGCCATTAGTAGCAGCCCTAGTTGTGTATCATCTTATTTTAATATTATTAGAACAATTTACACACAGTTGACACAATTATATGTATTGTTCATCCGTGTAAAGACTTACTCGGATGGGGTGGATTTAATATGTTTTCACTCTTGTTCTCTCGAGGTTTGTGATCATCAGTCTCTGTATAAAACAAAAGTCTTACAATTGACATTATTCATCACAATAACATGTATCAAAAATAGTCAATATGAAACTGTGAGATGCTGAGGAAATAGATTTTTATAAAGGATACCTCGTATGTATACTTGTTCATTGGAGCTTGTCAGTATTTAAGAAATTAACAAAGTAGAAATTTACAGTTGAAGTCAAAATTATTTCCCCTCTTTGTAATAAAAATAATAATTATGATATAAAAGGAACTGTTGTTTCAACACATTTTTAAACATAACTGTTTTGATAAGTATGTTGTTTTTTTTTGCCATGAGGCAGTACGTAATATTTTACTAGTTATTCTACAAGATTTCAACTAGTATTCAGCTTAATCACTTGGGAAATATGAGGACTAATAACTTTGTCTTCATCTGCATATTCAAGTGGATGTAAATAAAGCTCCAATTTGTTTATTTGTTTATTTTTGTAGTGTGTATGTGTAGTCATAAAATCTTTTTCTATGGACTCAAATTTTCAATGTTTCTTTTGCATGAAATAAATTAAATACTTTGCGAGGATTTGTTTTTTTTCCTGGAACGACCCATATTGATGCTGTGTTTTCTCTGTCTCCTTCAGTCTTCAGCTGATTGTCTTCTCTGACTCCTGATGTCTTTCTATGTATTTGCTGTATGGAGCTGCACATCTGCTGTGAGGTACATGTTTGATTCCCAATGAAAAGAAAAACACACACACACACATTGATCAAACACAGTTCAGTTTCAATTCACTTTAAGCATCTTTAAATGAATGTTAAATAGGTAAATGTAAACTAAGAGAGGACACTGTTGAATGGCTTTTCTTTCTAGTGTAAAATATTAATGTGTTATACACACAGGGTTAATACTGTATTAAACTCTTGTGCGGACTTGATCATATTAGTTTACCTTTACTCACTTAAATAGGACGTGCATAAGCTATTACATTTTACAAACACTAGTTAAAGTTTAATCTTCACATCTAAGTGTAATGTTTTTGCTCCAGCATCTTAAAGTACATTCATGTTTTTATGATGATTAATTATATATGCTAAAGGTGTAAATCTTGCCATTTAAAACTTGCCACACCAGCAGAGGGAAACGTTGTATGTTGTTTCAAGAGTTCACACTTAGCTGATGATTGATAATAAAAGCTTGTTTGGCATGCTGTCCCGGGAGAGAGCCTTGAGCTTATGAGATCCTTGAGCCCTGGGCTCCCTCCTGTTTGCAGGGTGAGAGGGTAGTTTGAGCTCAGGTAGATCTCGATAAACTTCCCCGGCTTATTTCTAGCTAAATGACAAATATGGATATCTGAGGAGAAGGGTACTCGCTAGGAGTTTGACTATGGTATCAATTATGTGTGTTCAATTCCCTTAGGGTGTGTGTTATTTGAACTGTGGGAGGAAACCGGGGAACCCGGGGAAAACCCAAGCGAGCACGGGGAGAACAAGCGAAACTTCGCACAGACCTTTTTCAAGATGAAGATATTGAGATAAAAAGCTCTGGCTATTTATAGTGAGTTAGGAATCATCTGATTGGATAATCAATCATGAGCTGATGCTGAAACAGCTGAGAACAATCATAAGCATGTGATCCTCTTGAAATTTGTTTTTACATAAAAATCACTTAGCTGATGATTAATAATAAAAATGTTCGTTTGACATGCTGTCCCGGGAAAGAGCCCTGAGCTTACGAAATCCTCGGGCCCTGGGCTCCCTCCCATTTGTAGATCGAGAGGGGAGTTTGAGCTAAGGTAGATCTCGATAAACTCCCCAAAGAAGCCTTTTTTACGCCCGGGACAGCAGCCGCATATTGAAGGAACCCCCCAAGAGGCATAGATCAATGCTATATGCAACTGCTGGATATAATATTGTGAAAGATGTTAAATGAGAAAGAGTCTCCTGCTGGAGGGAAGTTGGAAACAGACTCCGCGAGAGTCTAGACAAATGGTGTGAGAGGGGCTGGGAGTGACTCCTGCGGGAGTTGAAACTCTAGGGAGACTCTTGCAGGAGTCAGAGCCGGGGTGGGCAGCGCTCCTGCTGGAGTCAGGGAAGATTTTTGGGCGGTGAAGACTCCTGCGGGAGAGGGGGTGAAGTGTTGGAGGAGGGGCATGGAACTTCCGTGGGAGTCAGAACTGGGGAAGTGAGGGCCTATGCAGAAAGAAGGAAAGGATAGCGGATGACTTGACACTTGACACAGGGGTGGGCAAACTCAGTCCTGGAGGGCTGTTGTCCTGCATAGTTTAGCTCCAACTCTAATCAAACACACCCAAACATGCTAGCCAGTGCCTCCAAGATCACAAATTATTTATAAGCAGGTGTGTTTGATCAGAGTTGGAGCTAAACTGTGTAGGACACCGGCCCTCCAGGACCGAGTTTGCCCATCCCTGCACTAGAAGAAAGAAAGATAACGGAGAAACTTGACGCTGAAGGAAGAAAATTAGCGCAGGAACTCAACACTGTAAAAGAGGGGGAGTGATAAAGTATGAGAAAAGGTATAAAATATTTAAAATATTTATCTATTTAATTTATTTATAAAAAAAATACATTTCTAGTTGCCGGGAGAGGGTAGTGATTGACTCCTGCAGGAGTCGAAGCTCGGGGTAACTCCTGCGGGATTTGGAGCGGCGGGGCCATTACTCTTGCGGGAGTCTGGGAAAGGCCTCTCGTTGAAGACTCCTGCAAGAGGTGGCCACAGCGAGACTCCTGCTGGAGTTGAAGCTCGTTTTAGTCACTCCTGCGGGAGTTTGGCCTGGGGGTTGAGTGCCTATTTGAAAAGAGAAAGAGTAGCGAAGAAACTCAACGCTAGAAGAAAAGTAATGTAGCGGAGGAACTGAGCGCTGAAAAGAAAAGAAGCGGAGAGACTCAATGCTGAAAAAGGGGGGTTATTTAAGGAATTATAGAACAGAAAAGGGGTTTTGAGAAAAGGAGGATCGAAGAGCGGAATTACTCAACGCTGGAAAGAAATAGCCTGAAAGGCAATGGACTTCTTTTAAATGTTTTTGGAACCAAAAATGTGTTACTGGATGGTTTGTGTCAGTAAAAAGAGGGGCTAGAGGGTTGGGCTCTTTGGCTCTCCTGAAGTGTAGAAATGCTAGGAGGGCCTGGAAAGGGTGAAAAGGGAGGAGGGGATGTCGAAAATGTAAATGTAATGCCCTTTCTGTATTTGATTTGTTTTACTTTGCTTAATAAAAAATGAAATGCCTATTTGGATAATGCTGGAAACGCTGAACGGCAGAGCAGAGAATGGTCTGATCATGAAATTATTATCGATCTCTTTTTTTAATAAGATAATCTTGAGTCTTGGGATCAGGGGTTGCGGACTGTAGATTAGGACAGAAAAGATTAAATGAGGGGAGAGCTGAAATGCCTGGGTGGTATCTGTGGGTTAGACCTGAAATGAGAAAATCTGAACTGTTAGTATCAGGGTGAGAGCGTAATTCAAATGCAAGGTGGGAAATATTCACAGGAGTTGACAAATAATTTTTTTTGACTTTTTATTGTTAGCTCTCCATATGGACCATATCATTTTGGCGTGAGAGCCGCCGCAGTAGTTGACTATGTTGGCAGATTTGGCAGATTCGGTTGGAGGAGGAGGAGGAGGAGCGGAAGGATAAAGAGGGGAGAAAAAAAGGAAGGTAAGGATTAGGCGGGCGAGGGACGTAACTGGTGGATCTGGGGGTTAGTTGGGCTGAGTCGGAAGTAGGAGTGATGAAAGGACAAGAGGTAGTGTAGTGAAGGCTACAGCGGCAGACAGCGCAGTACAAATACTGACAGCCTAGAAAGACTCGGTTATGGAGATCAATGTCCAGGGCCCCTCAATAAGGGTGTTGATTTCATTGAGTCACGTGGATTGCACATTTAGCTGAAAAAAGCTTGTATGTATAGAAATGAGTCTCCCAAAAGAGAGCGTGAGCTCAGCGATGATGGCCAACTCGCATCTCTTATGGGGAAAAACGGAACAGATTTTGTCTGTGAAACGTGAGAAGGCGATAGTGAATACGGCTAATGACATGATACGAGATTGAGTGCTGGCGGATTGTTATAAGGTGAGAGTGAACTCTCCTCAATCGACCTGGCGTCCTGTCGCGGCGGGTGAGATGGGTGAAAGGATAGTGATGAGGTCTATATCTGCACCTAAGATAATCTGGTTACTTGCAGAAGTAGAGATAGGGGAAGGTTCCATGGCTGAAGCATTAGATGGCATGGGAAGGGGTGTGGCTGTGGAATGATGTATGGGGAGTAAAGGAGGCAGATAAGAGGGCGGAACTTGAGTAGAAAAGGGTTGATTTAGAGCAGGGGTCTCAAACTCGTGGCCTGCGCGATGATAATTTGTGGCCTTTGCCCTAATTTGAAAGTTTAATGTTAGTACGGCCTGCAAGCTTGAAATGTATGGAATTTTACAATGTTGTCTGTGGAGCCGAACGAACCTATTAATCAGGGTGGGGTATATAAACATTTGTGAAAGTTACAGCAGCGTTGTCATGGAGTGTTTTCTCCCGTGCCTGCTGGCTGCCACATTTCTATTGGGCACACTCAGACATTCGTCCCAGCGCGCTTCATTCACAACACTTCAAAACAAGTTTTTGAAGCTGCTGCCCAGCGGGACATTAAACATAGATAAATGAATGTAAATAAGTGCTTAATTTGAGCAGGATCTTGCCGGATCCTGTTTCGGATAATGTCAGATATTCATGTTTTGCTTTCCGGTATTTATTAGGGGGTCAAGCGCGAAGCGCTGAAACCCTATTGTATTTGTTAAGATTTTTATTATTATTATTATTATTATTATTATTATTATTATTATTATTATT
>CAIGQZ010009777.1:0-14996 GCA_903798205.1 Danio tinwini
TATATATATATATATATGATTGTTTCCTCAAAGCTCTGCTAATGTCTGCATTGGTGTTTTAGCTGCAGTATGGCAGAGGAGCGAGTAAAGGACTCTCTCTCAGAGAAACACAGGTATTGACTGTTTTTACACCATTATTTCAACACTTTCTCTGAAGAACAAAGACCAACAACAATGCACTTATTTGTGTTGCTATTGCCTGATCAAATGATGAACAAAGCTTCAGTTTACATCTTCAGGAAATGTGTTTATATCATTCTAGCTTACAGACAGCTTTATCTGGACTCATATTTACTAGAGCTGAATATGTGTCATGTGTGCTGTTTAAAGTCCTGGACAACATCAGAGTTAAAGCTGACCACAGAACAGTTTCAGCTTGTGCTTATAGAGGAGAGACGTACAGTGTATAGTTCAGTAAAGGGAATTATAAAGTATTTTTGTCTCTTAATCTCAGAGATGATATTAATTTCTATAGATACACAATAATGTTTTATATCTCCTCATCTGGTCTCTGTAGTGAGTTTTTACTCTACAGGTTCCATCACAAGGTTTTAGGGTCAAATGTGTTTTCAGTGAAGCAGAGATTGTGCAGAATGAGAAAGCAGGACATCTCTCGTCTGTTTACCCATGATTCCTGTGTAGCAGACCTGATCAGACAGACCTTCAGTCAACTATTACTTTGTGCTTAATTAAACAACACAACCTCATATTTGTCTGATAAACTCTTTTAAAGGAGACTTAAGTTTCTCCTGCAGTTTAATCCTCTGGTGTGTTTGTGTCTTCAGTGTGAGATCAGGATCATGTGTGTCTAGCTCTGTGTCTCTGAAGAGTGACCGGTCAAAAGGTCGTCCTCCAGACCTCAGAGAGAAAACACCATCATCTGTCAAAAGGTATTATGCGTTCTACATTATTGCTCACTCATGGACTGTTTTGAACATATTATTGTGAATCAACAATTCAGAAAAGAGAGTCATTACTGAATGAATCAGTTGTTTGAATGAATCAAATGACTCTATGACTTTGTTGAATTAAGACATTTACAAACACCCATTTATGAATTTATGAAGCTTCAAAACCTTGACAATTGTATTGTTTTGAATCAGTGGATCAGAGCACATATCAATTGGGCAAAGTCTCGTGATTTCAGTAAATGAAATGCTTGATAAAGTCCAAAACATGAAGCAAAACTCAGCCATGGTTCTCTGTCATAGTGCTTATACTTGAGTGAATTGGCTGCAGGTCATCAGAGTCAAGTTTATATGAATCATGAGAGGTGGAAAGCATTGTGGTACACGTAGGCCAGAGGTCAAATTCAGTTCCTGGAGGCATGCAGCCCTGCAGATTTTCAGATGTCTACTTCAACCCTACTTCAACACACTTACCTGGTTTCAAACAAGCCTGAAGGACTCAATTAGTTTCATCAGGTGGGTTTAATTCGGGTTGGAACTAAACTGTGCAGAGTTGTGGTCCTCCAGGAACTGAGTTTGACACCTGTAATGTAGATCAAGAGAGTGGACCTCCGTAAAGATGGCACCCTATAAAAACAAATAATCCTCAAAACTATGCCATTTGTTTCTGCTGATTTGTGCCGCAAAAACGAATGTTTGTGCTGGATTGAGGTCTGCAATATTAACCATTATTTTCTTGACCATGTGACGTCACTTTCCACCCCCTGTTGTTCAAATGACTTCAAATTTGCTGGATTTGTGCTGGTTTGTGCTGATAAAACAAACACTGTATCTGTTGTCCTCCTTTAGATATAAGCTAAATATTTCGGGAGTCGTGACATCACTCTCCACCCCATTTCCTCTAAGTCGCACCAAACTGATGTCATTCGTTTAAGCCGTTAAAGCAAACACTGTATTTATTTTTATTGTTTAGATATAACCAAAGTATTTCAAAAGTCATGACGTCACTTTCCAGCCCAGGTTTTCTAAATCGCACAAAACTGGTGTCATTTGTTTGTGCTGGATTTGTGTTGGATTTGTGCCGTTAAAATAAACACTGTATCTATTTTTATTGATATTGCCTTAGCAAAACACTTCGGGAGCTGCAACGTCACTCTCTACCCCATTATTTTCTCTAAATGGCCCAAAACTGATGTCATTTGTTTGTGCCCGATTTGTGCTGGTTTGTGCCGTATAAACAAACACCTATTAAACACCTATTTAGATATATCCGAAATATTTGGGGAGCCGTGACGTCAGTTAACACCAGTTCCTCTAAATGTCACAGAAAGTGCACTCATTTTGTGCCTAATTTGTTTGTGCCTTTAAAATTAACATTAGATATTTATATTAGTGCACAATTCTATTATTTTCATTTGCTCACAGTTTGTGCTGCAAATTTTCTTTTGTGTTGCTATTTTATTATTAGTAGGCTTAATAAACTGATATAAAATCATTTAGAGGTCTCTCTGCCCCAGTTGCTCCATATTTACCAAAATACTCTCGCTTGTGTGTTTCATTTGTGCTGGATTGTACCTATAAAAGTTTCTTTAGTGCTGCTTCTATTATTCAAATATTGAATATTGAATAAAAGATAATGACATCACCAGCCACCATATTGATTAAATATAGTAAATCCACTGCTTTACCCAATGGATTTAATCAAAAGCGGTAGGCCTACCTACCACAACAGAAAGGTTTAGGCTGCTAGTTAAATATGAAAGCATAGCTTATAATGGACAACCAAATGATAGAGTATTTAAAGAGCCCCTATTATACATTAAAAAGGGTCATATTTAGTTTTTATGGGTCTCCAACAACAGGCTGATCTGCATGCAAGGTCAAAAACACTTTCATGGTCTTATAATGAGCATTTATTTTGACCTAATTATCCCAGCGACTCCCATATGAATCGTTCAGCGATTCATTTGTTCCCAAACCCCTCCTTAGCAGGAAGCTAATCTGCACTGATTGGACCGATGACAGGCCTTTTGCCATTGGTCGTCAGCGTTTAGCGCAAGACATCAAAATGCCCATCGTGGTTTATCAAGCCCCGGGTTGCCAACATTGGTATAGGATCCGATCACAGCAGACGCCCGAAACACGCTTTAAAGTAAACTTACTAACACCACAGTAAACAGTACCCGGTTCTCAACAGTGTTATTCAGACACCTCAGCGCCGAAAGCAGTGCAATTAAACACCAAAAACACATTTAAATTCATAAACAAAGCAGCACGCGCGTGTTTTTAACATGGCATTAGACGCGATATGGGAATATAGAGTTAACCTGATACAGTGTTAGCGGTTACAAGTAACAACACAATTAAATACATACTTTACAAGCTAGAGAAAACAAGGAGGCAGCTATTTACTTACACTTATGAAATGTGTCATGGTCCAGGTCTGATTTCATTAATTATCTTTCATTTTGAAGCTTTTCTCCCTTCTCAGCTGTAGATGATTTCTATTTGCAACCATTGCTGTGACACCTCTTGTTGAAATGTTATGTTCTCAGGACTTACCTGTACTCTGCTTTCCCCAACCAGTACTGTGCAACAGCCTGAAGTCCAGCATGCCTTTGTTTGACTTGTAACTAATAATTTGTCCTTATTTTGCATGTGTCCAAATTATGTGACCATGTTATTCTGTGACCCTAGTAGGCGCTGTTCTCACTATTTGGCTTGAACTCGCTCCCACAGCATACTCTCAGATTAATGCACTAGAATAAACTGTTCAATACTAGTATATATAAAATCCCTTGTATTTCACACAGAAAAATTTAATGTTCTTTAAATGCAAACAGCTTAGTGCCCTTGAGTGCCTAATGTGCGCTGTCAATCATGTGACAGTATGTACTGTTTGCCTGTCTTGAGAGCAAGTTCAAGAACTGCTGCTGTGCTAGTGGGCAGGGCCGCAGGTTTAAATTTTGTGGGTCTGTGCGCGCAACCATTATTTTTCGAATTGATGTCATGCCGAAACGAATTAATTATTTGTAGCCTACCGTTTCAACTACCTGGTCTTTGTTTTACCCATAGCCAAATTATAAATAAATAAAGATAAGTTGCCACCTGTCAATCACTTTTTTTCGTGGGACTCTGACATGAGTGGGCAGAGTGATCCGTGTCCGTCATTTGTTTGGTGCGGTGGATGGCGGAGGGGTGTCGCGGACGAAAGTGAGCAGTGCGGGGGTTCCTCACGGACAAAAGTGAGCGGCGCTGAGGTGTCGCGAACGAAAGTGAAAATGAACAGTGGACAGGGGAGGAGGGCGTTTGAGGAGGGAGATCGGTAAAATGAGGTGCCAGATCCGGATCCGGTGTGTTCTGGCACAAATTAAGCCCTGGATAGGGACAAGACAACTATAGTGAGACGCGATCCACTATCATCCTTAATAAACTGTCCTACGTACACTTCTCTGGAGCTCAGACAGTGTGTGTGTCTGTGGCTGTGTGTGTGGGGGTGTGGTCACGTGATGTGCGTTTTCACTGGACGGAGTGCTGTTCAGAAATGCTCGATGAAACACCAGTGTGAACGTGGGTCATTTTTGTTCTAAAATGACATTTTAAAAGTAAGCTGTATTAGTGTAAATGGGGCCTGAGCGTGTATTTTTCAAGAGCGGGATTGTTTTTCTATATATTTTTTAGCATTACGCCTCACACAGACATGCTGGCTACTCCTGAGACTAAAACAAAGTAGATATCAAATGATATCACCGTTAAATTAGCACATGCTAACCATGAAATCAAAAGTAAAGCAGGGTTGTAGCAAATTATCTTTATATATGGCCAAGCCCTTTCACTTTAGAAATAAAATCTGTCAAAATGATGGAAGGGCTTCTGCTTTTTCTGTCAAAACCTAGCACAAACTTTCGTTTTTGTGGCAAAAACGTAGCATAAACGAAGGGCATAGTTTTGGGGATTATTTGTTTTTATGGGGTGCAAACTTCACGGAGGTATAGAGTGGTTAATATGAGGTGTAGAGTGCCCTCTAGTGTGTCTGGTGGGCACTCCAGCTGGTGACCGTGACACCATTCATTATTAATTTTGTCATCATTCTAGGTTTTTCCATTTAGGGAGGTTAAAACATCATCCACCAAACCTCAGAGAGAAAACACCATCATCTGCCAAAAGGTATTTTGTGTTTTACATTTTGGTCACTAGTGGTTAGAACCTTTAGGGACCTCTTGATCTGATTTGATTTCAGTTCTAAAATGATTCTTAACTTAGTTTTCCTATATTTCCTGCTGAACATTCATATCAATACAATTTTAAATTTCAACCAGGAAACCTAAGTTTCTGTGCTTGTGTTTAATAAATGGAATCTATAACGACTCTCAGGTTTCACTTTCGGGTGCAGAAGGGGTTTGAACAGCATATTGAAGCCAGCCACAAAACAAAGCAGAAGCACTAGATAATAAGTCTGTAATTATCAAATTATATTGAAGCCAGCCACAAATCGCAACAGAAGCACCAGAAAGTTACAGACTGTAATTATACATCTGTCCAAATGAAGCAATATGTGGCATATGTGTGCCTATTAGCTGTTTTTTTTTTTCTTTAGAGTTTGTGCCTATGCTGGCCCACATGGCACAATCTTATTTGAATGCAGAATCGCTTCAGGATTTTGAGAAAGTTTCGGAAAGTTTTTGGGAATAAATCAAATAAAAGAATACTTTAAAAGTGGTGAAAGTGGTGAGCACTCATGCAGATCTGAGGATTACAGTGGTGGCTTATCCATTGCCTCTGGCCCCCCTGCTCCTCCACAGCATGCCCTATCCAAGCTTTGAGCATTTGTGGTGGTTTGTCCCCCGGAATGCCCGAGCTTTCACTCATTGACACCAGAGATCAGATGTCCATCGCAGCATCAGAGGGCGAGCTGTCATATTTCGATGACAGACCGAGCTCTCTACCACCCTCTGGGGTGCAATGTGCAATCAGGGATCTAGAATCCGGCATAATGGCTGTGCTTTGGCGGTAGGGCTGGAGATGGCTTGTACCCCTAGTTCCACAGTCGGACCAACTAGTGCAGGGGCTGATGTGAGATAAATCTTCCCAGACCCCTGTCCCCTTCTTCCCAGGATCACACAGGGCACTCAACCAGGTATGGAGGGTGTTTTTCTTCACCCTGTACTCATGAGCTTCTGCCCTCACCTCCCTCGATGGTAGGGCGGCCAGTGGGTGTGAAGCTTTTCCCCTGATGGGAGGAGATGGGAGGCCTATTTGATGACACTGTCTACCTCACCGAGAGCATCCTTCCCACGGCTCCAAGATCTACTCTACCACCGTTTCACTGGCTAGTGATTATTGTAGTGGCTCATCTGTTTGGTCAGACTCGGCTTGCATGTCAATTTACCTTTGTTCTCCCCGAGTTTACTGGGGGTTATTTCATGGCAGTCAATGCTGCAGCTGATCTTGTCTCAGGTGAGCAGATTGCTGACCTCTGTCTCCATTACGGTGCACCTTACCAAGAGCACACCGGGTTGCTGCTGCCCTCTCTGATACAGTTTGACAGGATAACAATGGTCTCACTGAAGATTTTCAGAGGCTCTCATTGGCATATCAATTACCTGTTGGCAGTGTTTCTCACTCTTCTCCAGTTCCTACCGTTGCTGGAACAGAAACACATGTTAAGGACAACTCACTCGCTATCTGCTTCTTCTCTGCCAAAAGACTTATGGCTTGGCTTAAACAAGGCAAAATTTAGGCTGTCAAAATCTAATAGACATTTAAGAATAGCCCAACACTAGACAAGTCACCAAATACACCGATTAGGACAGACTTTACATGTGTAGTCATTAATCACAAATTACAGATTTAACCTTATTTTAGCCAAGCCATCTTTGGAATGTCTAGTAGTCTTCTATTAAACACAACAATATTCCTTTTGGGATACTATGGTTCCCACAGCTGAAGCCTGGAGTCACGAGGCTGTAAATCGCTGCACACCAGTCATATTCCATGCAAGCTCAACTGTGCCAGCTGCTTGGAGAATTGAAACTCTAGACAAATTTAAAAAGAGAGAATTAAAAACAAAATAAAAGGAAGGAAAGAAAGAAAAAAAGGTGCCGTGTGGGAGCTTTTCAGCAAAGGTTAACAAGGTTGAATCAAGTGCTGGGTATGTAATAGGCTATGCAACGGCTTTCTGTTAAAGCCACAAGACCGGTAGCTACCTCAAATATGATCATGTGTGTGCTAAACTGAAAGGCCGGTCAAGTCAATAGAGACCAAGACCATATCTGTATCTGTTTGCCTTAAAATATTTTACAGTAGTTTTATCTGTTAACAGTGTTAAATATGAGTTACCAGATTCAGGAGATGAGACTCACAGGAGCCACAAAAGTTTCACAGACAATCTCCCAAAGATTTTCCAGGTGGGAAAATTTATTTGAATTTCATATTATAACAGACAATATACTTATTGAAAAGATCTTGCTTCTATAAAACATCTCTTTTGTAGTTGTTATTTTTTTATGAATTCCTTTTTTAAGAATTACAATGTATTAAAGTAAGGAATAATTGACCCCAGTTCATTAAATTATAAAAATAATACACACCTGTGATAATCATAGATATGCCATTATAACTCTGGTGTGCATTATTTCCTAATGGATCGGAGACTATTATTCCACACATGCCACAAAGTGATTTTGTGTTTAAAAGACACTTAAATAAAGATGGCTTGGCTAAAACAAAGCAAAATTTAGGCTGTCACAGAAATTTTTAATAGACATCTAAGAATAGCTCAATGCTAGACAAGTCACCAAATACACAGATTAGACAGACTTTACATGTGTAGTCGTTAATTTCAATTCCAATTTTAACTTTATTTTAGCCAAGCCATCTTTAATTCAATGTCCAGTAGTCTTCTATTAAACACAAACTTATGCTTGTTGGGATACTATGGTTCCCACAGTTGAAGCCACTGTTCAGATGTTGTAATTCAGACATTTGTCAGGTTTTTGTTCTCAAACTGCTCTTGTGTGTAGGACTTGCTCCTTACACAGCTCATCCAAAGCCTTCTGTTATGTTCTAATGTGATTGGATTGTTGTCGCTGTGAAATAACTGAAATCATTCAGCATAGTGATATGAAGATGTAATGTGCTCAAAACCTGCCTGAACAAATTTTACTATGTGTTATCTAAAAAATAACCGAACACCATTAAATGTTTAACAGCCAATCAGAATTGAGCACTTACAGACCTGTATTATAATATATTTTTTTAATTATTAAATAGCTTTTTTTTGGATTTACAACTGTATGTGATTTATTTGTGAAATATTGTTTTTTTACTTTAATATAGACTCTTGAAAATAAAATGATCAAGTTTCTGAAGAATGAACTGGAAAAGTTTAAGAAAATCTTACAAGACGAAAACAGACAAGAGTTTGTAAAGGGGTTTAATGAGAACAGAAGCAGTATCACAGAAGCAGCTCTTGATCTCACACTCTTCTTCCTGAGAGAGATGAAGCAAGATGAAGTTGCTGATACTCTGGAGGGTAAGAGACTCATGGCCATCTGTCAGACTGACACTTATAAATATAGCTGGAAAAGTCAAGACTAAAACTATCTGCTTCTTTGCTGCTGTGTTTAGGTGAGCTGTTCTTCATTAATCAGCTTAAATGTAGCCTGAAGAAGAAATACCAAAGTATGTTTGAAGGAATTGCTCAGCAAGGAGACTCCACACTTCTGAATAACATCTACACAGATCTCTATATCACTCAGGGTGCGAGTGAACAGGTCAACACTGAACATGAGATCAGACAGATTGAAGCTGCTTCCAGACGTCATCAGTCACTAGAGATACAGGTTGAATGCAAACATTTGTTTGAAGCACCTGAACAAGACGAGCAGATCAGAACTGTCCTGACAAAAGGAGTTGCTGGCATCGGGAAATCAGTCTCTGTGCAAAAGTTTGTTCTGGATTGGGCTGAAGGAAAAGAAAATCAAGACATCAGCTTCATATTTCCTCTTCCATTCAGAGAGATGAACTTAAAGGAGAAAGAAAGACAAAGTTTAAAAGACCTCATAACTCAGTTTTTCCCAGAGACTAAAGGACTGAACTTTACAAGAAGGACACGATTCAAAGTCCTGTTCATCCTTGATGGATTGGATGAATGTTGTCTTCCTCTAAACTTTGCTGGTAATGAGACGTGTTGTGATGTATCTTCAGCAGTCTCTCTGGATGTTCTCCTGACGAACCTCATCAAGGGAAATCTACTTCCTTCTGCTCTCATCTGGATCACCAGCAGACCAGCAGCTGCCAGTAAGATTCCTGCTGACTGTATCGACCGACTGACAGAGATACGAGGATTCAATGATGCCCAAAAGGAGGAGTACTTCAGAAAGAGACTCACAGATCAGAATCAGGCCAGAGAAATCATTGATCACATTAAACAGTCAAAGAGTCTCTTTATTATGTGCCACATCCCAGTCTTCTGCTGGATTTCAGCCACTGTTCTCCAGAACATTTTGAAGGAGAACAGAAATATTGAACTGAAACACAGGGCTAATGTTGAAACACTGCAGGAATCTCCCAAGACTCTGACACAGATGTACACACACTTTCTCCTCTTTCAGATCCAGCAGAGCAGAAGAAAGTATGATGGAGAAAACACAGCATATGTCTCCTGGGATCAAAACCTCATCCTTTCACTGGGGAAACTGGCCTTCCAGCAGCTGGAAAGAAACAATGTGATCTTCTATGAGAGTGATCTGAAAGACTGTGGCATTGACGTCAATAAGGCATCGGTGTACTCAGGCATGTGTACCCAGATCTTTAAGGAGGAGACGGGAATCATTCTTGGTACCATGTACTGCTTTCTTCACTTGAGCATTCAAGAATTCATTGCAGCCCTTTATCAACATCTGATTCAAGATTGCGACAAGAAACGAACAGAAAAAAGCAGAAATAAGGCTATGAGGGATTTGCTGAAAACAGCAGTGGACAAAGCTCTGAAAAGTGGAAATGGACATCTGGACCTTTACCTTCGCTTCCTTCTTGGTCTGTCACTCCAGTCTAATCAACAACTCTTACGAGGCCTGTTGACACAGCAGGATGACGGTGACCAGAGCAAAGAGGAAATAATTGCATACATCAAGAAGAAACTTGAAGGGAATCTGTCTCCAGAGAGATCCATCAATCTGTTCTACTGTCTGAATGAACTGAACGACCAAACTCTGCTGAAAGAGATTCAGTCTCACCTTAGTAGAGGAAGTCTGTCATCTGCTGACCTTTCACCTGCCCAGTGGTCTGCTCTGGTCTTTGTGTTGTTGACTTCAGAGGAGGAGCTGGAGGAGTTTGAGCTTCAGAAATTCCAGAGATCAGACAAGTGTCTCATCAGACTATCAGCAGTCATCAAAACTTCCAAAAGAGCTCTGTAAGTCCAAGTCCTTCATTCATCTAAGAAATAGACATTTGCTGATATTAAATAATACAATATATCATGTAAATGTACATGCACAATATTGATATTGTCGCCACGTTAACATTCAGATTAATGTATTGGCAGTGGTTGTTTAAGGGATAGTGTACCCAACAATGTAAATTTACTCATTTACTCACCCTCAAGGGGTTTTAAACCTTTTTAAACATTTCTTTCTCTTGTTGAACATAAGATAATTTGAAGAAAGCTGGAAACCTGTAACCACTGACTTACATAACATTTGTTCTCTCCTACTATAGAGGTCAATGGCTAATGGTTTTCATCTGTCTTAAAATTTTCTTTTGTGTTCAGTAGAATATAAAAGGTTTGGCACCACTTGATGGTGAGTAAATGTTTGGGTGAAATATCTCTCTTTAAAACAGCAAATAAACTGAATGGAAGCTGAACTGAAATAAATTTAAGACATTCAGGTCTGCTCAGCATCTGTTGTTATCCTCTCTCATGGAGGATCCTTTTATAACTGACTTGGGAATTTGTATGTATTGTTTTGTTTATTTTGTGTGGAAATTGCACACAAGTCAGCTATAAAATGATACAGCACCGTTAAAGTCCTTTCTGGTAAGAGTGAAATAATAACACTGGTGTTGTTTTCCCATTCTGTCTATTTTGACCTTTTCTATGCTGATGATCAGGTAACAATGATCTGTGTCCCTGTTCAGGGATAATATTTGCCATTGCCTTTTGAGTCTGATTTATATCAGATAAATACATTCCATTATGTTTATAAACACCCATACACTCTCTCGTTCACACACACACACACACACACACACACACACACACACACACACACACACTATGGACAATTTAGTTTACCCAATTCACCTTTACCATGTCTTTAGACTGTGGGTGAAACCGCAGCTGGCTCTTGAACCAGTGAGCTTCTAAACACTGAGCCATGGTGGCACTCTTTTCTTTTTTATATCTTCTTCTAGTTGTGCAGGCAAAGCAAATTTTAAAGGTGGATCTAGGTTCAGTTCTAATGTTTAATATAATCCATACACATAGAAAAGGTCAGAGCTTAAGAACACACAGGCAAGAGAAACCTACACACATACAGCAAACTATAATCAACACATAATGACTGAAACAGAACTTAAATACATAGAGGCTAGTAAGTTAACAATGGGGTGGAGAGTAACTGGGCAAACTAACAAGGGTAACATGGGGAAAACTGTACAAGAGTACAAGGACAGGACAACCAGGACCATGACATAAGTTCCTTCTAGGAGCAGATTCCAGATGATCCTCAGAAGTAAACACTAAACAAGAGTGAGTTCAACCAGCTGGAGGTGTTACAGTGGACAAGGGTGATGGGTGAGAGGCAGGTTAATAAAACCATGACAGGGTACAGGACAGATGGTGAGGGGGAAACTGACAGGCAGGTGGATAGGGAGGATGACAAAGCCAAGGCAGGGACTACTGGACTGTAAACCAGGGCAGATCCTGTGGATCAGGATAAACAGCTGGAGCACAGAGTTATAGTGGAGCCAGTAAAACTCTCCATGATGATGCAGGTTTGGCAGATTAAGCCTACCTTTTTGGAGGTTTTAAACACCCCTAGATTGCCTGGGTGTCCTTAAATCTTGCATGCACAACTGGCATCTGTAAAAGTATAGAACTGTGTCTTAACAGTCTTATGGGGGCATGGCAGCCATCTTCATGGCAGCCATCTTCTAATGTGACTCGGGGCAGGTAGACATCTTGGCAGACATCTTGGTAGACATCTTGGGAATGTACTTTACAGTTTACCAGCCATGACATGTGATGAAGCCAGATGATATTAAAGTGTGGAAACTGCTGTGTTTGAGATCGCTGAATCTGCTGTACTAGAGAGAACTGAAACTGTAGACATGGCTGGATGAGGCTGAGAAGCTGCAAGCAAGATTACAGGGGAGGCAGTCCTTATCACTGGTCTTGCTAAATACATTTATGTCTGTATCTCTGTTTGCTTTCATTTGTCCCTTGATATTCAAATTTTAAATGTGCTAAAGGAAATTATTGGTATTTAGTTTTGTTCATTTGTTTTATTGTCTTTCATCTATGGATCTTTTTGCATGATCTCTTTATTTCTTGGTCTATTCAGATATCTGAGGGAAGCCATTTACTTTGGTTTCATAGACATAGATACTATTTAAAACTAAAATCACCAGATGTGCTAACTAAATTGTGAAGTTATATCAGTCACTACAGTCATATGTGCTTCAGACTATTAAACGCACCAGATGAACCTTTCAATATTGTGTTTGTCCTCTACACAGGCTACAGAACTGTTATCTCACTGTTCAGTCTTGTGAGAGTTTGTCTTCAGCTCTACAATCCTCAAACTGTGTCCTGAGAGAGCTGGACCTGAGTAACAATGACCTGCAGGATTCAGGAGTGAAGCTTCTCTCTGATGGACTGAAGAGTCCAAACTGTAAACTGGAGACACTGAGGTCTGAGTTTAAGCATCTGATTGATTATTTGATTTAATGATTGATTGATTTTTGTTACATCAGACAGATTGTGTGGTTATTAGTAATGTGTGTTCTTTTTCAGATTGGTCATGTGTAATCTCACTGTTCAGTCCTGTGAGAGTTTGTCTTCAGCTCTAAAATCCTCAAACTGTGTCCTGGGAGAGCTGGACCTGAGTAACAATGACCTGCAGGATTCAGGAGTGAAGCTTCTCTCTGATGGACTGAAGAGTCCAAACTGTAAACTGGAGACACTGAGGTAAATATTTTTCCACTCAACAGTAACTACAGACAGATTTCATATTAGCCCACATTTTTTCATATTAGGTCTTTTTATACTTGAACATGTTAACCCTGGGTGATACTAAACCTCAGATAACAGGAATTATGGTTTTTATCAGTAATTATGTTTTACACTGCTCATACTATACCTGTAGTTACCAGTTGATTCATTAACTGTACATCCTAAACTCCTGTTTAACGCTCTTGTTAGCATATTTCTGTTGTCACATTGCTCATTGGAGGAACAACAACTATTTCAGCATATGCTTTACCCAGCGCATGCCCTTCCAGTCACAACCCAGTACTGGGAAACAGATTGAAATGGCCAAATGTGTTTAATGAGCTAAATGAACTTTCCTCATGTTGTCAGGTGTATAAAATGTGGCCGTGTAGATCATTAGTTTCAAGAAGACAAAGACAAAAGTACAAATGAATGAAAACAAGCAGCAAATCATGTCATCTAACATCTCCTGATCACTCCAGTTCACACACTTTCCATCTTTGAATATTTCTTTTCTCTCACTGACTGCTGTTTACATGATGCACGCTTTCCGTCACTGACATGCCATGAGCCTCGCTGATCAGCTTCTGATTGGCTGTTTCTGTTGCCAAGTGTCCAGCAGCAACAAGCAAACATTGCTCTGTCTCACACTGAACAAACTTACAGCACAATGCAGGGTTAACACTACAAACATGATGCTAACACCGCTCCATAGCAGGGCTTCATAACCCTGGGTAAAGTGCAGCGCTAACACTGCTTTCAGATTACAGGAGTGATACATGTCTTTACCTGGTTTAAAAGCAGTGTGAACAGCCCTGAAGTGTTCCCAGATGTGGAGCCCCTTTAGTGGATTGGCAGAAGAAGAAACTAAACATCTGCAGGGGTGTGATTTTATTCAAATCTCTACAAATCTATACTATATATCTATCAAACCGCTACAATAATATGAAGACACAAGGAGAGTCAGCACTCATCAATTGCAACAGGATGTGACGCTGACAACAGGGGTGCGGATCCAAATGCAAGTTTATTAAAGAGGTCAGGTAAGAAATGATCAACACCGGAGCAAACAGATGTATAAGGGCAACCCAGAATCATAGTCAAAGTAACAGGCAGATGGTCACAAGGCAGGCAGCAGGCATGAGTTAACAAACAAGGCAAAGCAGAGATCGGTACACAGCAACACTAGGCAAGGGACCCATGTTGTAATGTCACAAAACAGATAACAAGACTCAGCAACATTGTGTGTGTTTGTGCTGTTCTTATAGTCCAAGTAATCAGTCTGTAAGCAGCTTCAGCTGTGTGAGTGTTTGCAATCACTGGCGACTTGGAGCAGGTGTGTGTGTGTGTTTTACATGACTGAATATGTAGTCCATAACATGGCGGATTTGTAGTTCATGTGAATGTGAGTGTTTACCAGCAATCTCTGGATGTGAGATCGCCTGTGATCATGACATGAACATTGATGTGATTCTCACCTGACAATAAAAGTCCCCTAATGGCCCATCAGTGTGAATGTGACTGTCAGGCAGGAGACAAATACATTAAGAGAGTGGGCTTGTGTTTGTTTGAGCTAATTTAGTTTTAGTCCACAACAGAATCAAATCTAAATCCTGAAATCAGCTCATTTCCTGTTGTGTTTTCTACATTACTTTAAGATGATCTTCTGAGGTCAAGTGTGTCTTATTCCTCACAGCATGTGATGTATTATGAATTTGATGTGTTATGAACAATGTCTTGGCTCTGTACAGTTCTACAGATGATTTTGAGTCCTTGTTCAGTGTGTGTGAGTGTGTTTGCTGATCTCAGGGCTTGATCAATAAAGAGAGGTCATCAGGATGTGTGTTTTCATCACTGCTGTTCACATGAGC
>CAIGQZ010009882.1:0-11306 GCA_903798205.1 Danio tinwini
ATTAAACATGATGCTTTTGATAGGAGATTCAGAGACAGACTGAAGCTGGACAATCAAACTGGATCGCTGACCATCACGAACATCACAACCAAACATGCTGGAGATTATGAAGTCCAGGTTCGTGGAGCTAAACTGACAACAAAAACATTCAGTGTTTCTGTCTATGGTGAGTACAATTCATTGGATGAAGCCTTCACAACAAATTCTTCTTTTATCAAAAAACAATTTTTGTTTTTGAGTTTTTAATGCCATAAATCAAATTTCCACAATGATGTATCGAAAAATAAAATACATTTTATTGATTCCTCTGAAAAAAAAAATTGATGACAAAGGCGCTTATTACTACTCGAGTCAATAAGCGTTTATAAAAAGAAAGAAAAACTTGTAACAATAATAATAGTAATAATAATAATAATAATAACAATAATAAAAACATTTAAATAAAGTCAACAAGGGAAATTTCCATATGTTTTAGACACTCGCATTATATTATGCTTCATTCAAGCATTAAACGCACATTATAGTATAAGCAGGACCACAAAACCAGTCACTGATGTATGGTTCCTTAGGAGGACAATATGTTATAACTATATGAAAATCCAGAATCCGAGGTTTCAAACAAAAGCAAGAAGAAAAATCATCTTTAAAGTGATCCAAATTAACTACTTGGCAATGCACATTGCTAATCAAAAATTAAGTTTAATTATATTTACAGTAAGAAATGTACAAAGCATCATGGAACATGATCTTTACCTAATATTCTTTACTTAACAACACTCTCACTCACTTAATATACAAGTTCACTTCATTAAACACGTACACATCACCTAGAGTATATGTAGGGCCGGACAGAATCTGCTGACATTTTTTGCTATTTCTGCAAAGAATTTCGTAAAGAATCTGGGAATTTATGTGGAATTATTTTGGGAGTATCATAACTAAAATTTTTATATAAAAAAATAGCTTTTTAACTTTTATTTAATATTTACAATGGAAATCCATCTAGATCTACTTATTTAGTAAACAAAGCAAGTCTCTCATATAATATATCTACTAAAATACAGAAAATTTTACTTCACAAACTGTATTATAAATGAATCAAATTAACACTTTCATATTAGTCAATAATATTACTGATATTAATTTGAAAACTGAATAAATATAAATTTACACACATTTACACAAGTAAATAAACAATCAATGATAGGGAAAAAAAATCTGCGGATTTCTGCACACAGATTCTGTGTGACCCTACCTATATGATATAAAACTGCAGGTTTTATATAATTAATTGCATGTTTGTATATAATAACATATTTGATTAGAGCTTTAACCTAAGTTGATTGTAATGCAATAACGTGCACCTTTTATAAAGCTGCTTTGAAACAATAACAATTGTAGAATGCGCTATACAAATAAACTAAAAATGAATTGAATAATATCCTAATAAGTGACCCACATTTGACTACAGCTAAAAATGTACCCATGCGACATAAGATTTAACTTGTCACCAATGTCGCGAATTGAATACATATTCAAGTAATTATAATGGTATACATGACAAAAGGAGAAATTAAAATCAACCTCGTCTCTACAAATGCACAAATATTTACACAAATATTTCAGCCTGTTACTGGCCCTTAGCCAGCCTGGTGAAAGGGGTGGGGTTTTTTTTGCAGTTATTCGCCTTTTTTTTTCATTTGAGGTTTAAATACTGCATTTTAGTGACATTTTAAGCACAATTTAAATTCCTAATTATTTAGAATAAAGAAATATAAAAAAGAAATGTATACTTCTTATTTTTAAAATAGAAATTTACCACAACATATATCATTAGGAAAAAAAGAAATCTGTTAAAGTTTTAAATTAAAAACTGTAGTCTATAGTTATTTGTTAGGCAAAAACTGGCCAGCACATGCAACGTTCCTCTGTGTAAATTTGGCCATTTTAATAATAAAAGATTTCAAACATAATATCAATAATAACCTAGAGCTTCACGATTTGTGTAGTCTCGCTTGTAAAATAGTACATTTGAAAATTCATTTAGTATTAAAATTAACTTTAATATGCTTCAGAATGACCTTTTAGTGCTTCACTCCTTTTAGTATTTTTTTTTTCATTCAAGAACAAGGTCCAAGATTTAGAATAAAAGTTGCTTGTAAATGTTTTCTGTATTTAACAACAATAGAGTAGGTCAGTAGTGAAAGATGACTTATTATCATCTGACACTTATTATGTCAGATTCCATTGGTCTTAAAGCCTTCTCCGATGAGTTGTTTTCAAAATTTAGCATGACATAGCAGCCAAAATAGGACAAATGAGCTCCTGTATGGGACAAATTCTGGACCTTTGTCAGTGTGTGTGTGTGTGTGTGTGTGTATGTGTGTATGTGTGTGTGTGTGTGTGTGTGTCTTTCGAACCACCCGAACCCCCACCTGGCTACCGTTATCACTTTTGTGTTTGTGAGTTTACTACATAAGCAAGTGTTTAATGTTACAATAATAAAACCAGAATAATTATAATTATTTCATTATTGTGAAGTAATCAGCACTCATAAAATACACTATAAAAAATGCTGGGTTCCACACAGATCCTTCATGTTGACCCAACACAAATTTATTAAGTTCAACTTGATCGTTTTTATAAATTTTAGTCGTTTGAACAAAACAATTAAGTTGTAGCCCCAAAAAACTGAAAGATTGTGTTGTTTCAACTGACTTTAAACAAATAGCTTGAACAAGCAGTAATTTATCAAGTCAAGTCGAGCTTTACTGTCATTCCGCTATATGTGTGGACACACAGAGGGGCGAAATGTTGTGTCTCGCAGGACAACGGTGCTACATAAATTAATCATAAATACAAACAACCCTGGACATAAGAGCTATTTTAAAAGACCCATGCATAACTAACATATACAATAAGATACTTAACTATACACATAAGACAAGCTATACAAGTATTTTTACATGAGACTGAACAATGTTGAGCAGGATATTGTGCAAGAGGGGTATTAAAGGTGAATGTTGTGCAAGAGTTAAGGTTTAATACTGTGCAAAAGAGGTATTTGAGGTTTAATATTGTGCAAAAGAGGTATTTAAGGTTGAAGCAAGCAGTGCAACATGATTATGGTACATTTATAGTAAACATTACTTTCCTTATTGAGTTCCTTGTAAGATGGAGTTTAGATAAAGTGTCAGGTGCATAGGAGAGAAGAGTGTTTCTACAGGTGGTTTACCACATTCATTTTCTGGTTATTTCCAGCTCATCTGCCTGTTCCTGTCCTCATCTTCAACTCTTCTCAATGTTCATCCTCACAGTATAATTGTTCAGCGTTGTGTTCAGTGGTGAATGCGAGTGCTGTAAGTCTCTCCTGGTACAAAGGAAACAGTTTATTGTCCAGCATCAGTGTGTCCGATCAGATCAGGAGCCTTTCTTTACATGTGGAATATCTAGACAGAAACACATACAGTTGTGTGGCGAACAACACCATCAGCAACCAGACCACACAACTCAACATCACTCAACTCTGTCAACCATGTAACACCAACTTGCCATCAGGTACATTGGCGCTAATATAAAAGTCTTCAGGTTAGATGGATTATATCTTTCTAATGGTTTAATTTTGTCCATTACAGGACTGCGCTTACCTTCATTGCACATACTGCTGATATCCACTATGGCTGGATTGTTGATTGTTGTTGTAGTTTGTCTGATCTGCATCTGCAAGAAACGTCAAAAAAGAGGTCGAAAAATAAGCAATCAATCTACAAAGAAGGTATTATTATTATTTATTAGGACACAAATTCTAATATTGGTTTATTTGATTGTAGTTAATGCACCCCAGATGTATGTGGAATACAACACAGATTCAGCGCAGTGCAAAAAAACAACACGCAAAACGGTAAGCTTAACTTTTGGCTGTGTTGCAAGACGTTGTGTTGCAGGCAGTTTGATTGAAGTTTGCTGATTGAAGTTGTGTGTGAAATGCACATCAGACGTAACTGACAAACACAACTGCCATTACGTTTAGTAAACAAAGAGCAGGTTAAAAGAATGGTTTAGGTTTATTTTTTGTTTGTTGGTACCTTAATGGGTAGAGTCCAGTCTATTAGTTATGTTTTGTAAGTTGTTAAGTTTCTCTTTAAACTCATTTTGCATACTTGTGTTTATAAAATGAGCTTTATAAATAACTTGAGCTCACTTTTATTTTTAAGTTTGTAAGTCTACTGTTTACGCATTTAAAATGCAGTTAAAGAAATAGTTAATCTGCTATCATTTAATCACCCGATACTTGTTGCAAACTTTTATGATTTTTTTAATCTGTTGAACACAAAAGCTACTTCAAAAAATGTAAAAAAAATAAAATAAATAATAATAATAATAATAATAATAAACCATTGACTTCTATAGTTTTTGTTTTTTCTACTATGAAAATCAATAGGAATAGGTATATTCAAGCTTTATTAAGAATATCTCCTTTTGTGAAAGAAACTCATATAAGCTTGAATAAATAGTGAGTGAATTTTTAATTTTGGGTGAACTATCCCTTTAAGTTTATTATTATTTTTTAGGAGCTGAGACATAACCAAGTAGTGCCTTTGGTAGCATATTAGCACTTTTTATTTACTTATTATTTATCACTGATACTACAATTGTCTCACCAATAGTTAGCGTTTAACTTAGCAAGCTGTGTATTTAATAAATTGATTGCAAATGAACAGAAAAAATACATATGAAATCCACAGCAATGCAGGTCATAAACAATTTCCCGTAATTTATGCACACTCAACTTATTCTAGATTCACAAGTGAACACATAAAATGGCTCAACTTGTTACACCTAAAATAATAAAATAAAAAAACAATCTTAAGTTTTCAGTAGCAATTCTTTATTTTTATTTTTTTAGGTAAATAAAACTTTGGGTTTTATTTTATTTAAGGGTGTAGTCACACTAGGCTATCTGAACCGTGTCCAGGCACGTTTAACCCTAAATTCTTTTAGACGAACACAATTTAAGCAAAATAAATAAATAATATTATTTTATTCCAGTTTTGTAATGGCAGTGAATGGAGTTTTCATAACACTAATGCATATGACTACAATGGGCAAATCAATGCCTTCTAAAGTAATGACATGGGATTTTTAACAATTGCTGGGTTCAAACTGCCTGTATGCATTAACTTAGGTTATGATGCATGATAAAGGATGTCAGCGCAGCAGAAGTAATCTCATGATTAATTCAGCATTGACTAACAAATGCACAATTTTTACATGGATATTAATACAAATCAACATCCAAATCCACTCTCTTCTGTTCACAACTCAATCCAATGGAGTCAGCTTTGCTTCCACTTTACCTAATGAACATTTTATGCTGTAGCTAAGTTTTAACTATGAATCCTTTTTTTCAAAAACCTGTATCTTCACTTAAGGCATTCGTTTACCCAATAGAGTTGTATGGATTACTTTTATAATTAATGGATGTGCTTTATCAAGCTTTAAGGGGATAGTTCACTCAAATATGTACATGAAGAGTTCAGATGCAAAAAAAAGTGCCGTCTGAAATTCTCTTCTAAAATAAGCATTTTTTTTCCCCAGGATCTTGTTTGTTTTCAGTCATTTCACTTTAAAGGCAATGTAAAGAACATATTATTTGCCATAAAAGTGGATTTACTGAACATACACACTGGAGCTTGAGAAAAATGTCAATTTTAGGAGAACATTTCAGATGGCATTTAGAAGTTTTTGCATATGAACTCTTCACATTTTTTCTAAATCTGTTTGACTTTCTTCTGAACCCAAAGGGAAAAATGGCCGTTGACTTCCATAGTATTTTTTGTTGAATGTTAGACAATAGATGCCATTGCTTCTAAATATCCTGTTTTGTGATCAATAAAAGATGGGAATTCATAAAAGAAGAACGTGAGTGCAAGTAAATAATGAGGATATTTTCGATTTTGGGTGAACTGTCACTTTAAAAAGCTTTGACACTCTAATTGGGTTGTTTTGAAAGGCATACATCCCCCGAATGGCTTGAGAGTGATAACTTCCAGTAATAATATTAGGATGACTTTCACTTATTTAGGATGAACAAATTTCTTTTTTTCCATTCAGCAGCTAAAAATTATCTGATAGTGATTCCAAACACTATCCTTTGAGTCATGAGTAATACAGTTGTGAAATGGAATTGGATATTAATAAAAAATAAAAATAAAAAAAGTTGGTTTTATATTCAACCCATTCTGACTTTCTCCTTAATATAATTTCACAAAAATATTCCTTGCAGATTCTAAACAATGAAATCATATTAGCAGCCAATGACTATCAAAGTAAAACATTGTTCACAGCCTAATAAATAGTGCTAATGTTATTTTCAAGTCATGTGATTTCAGACCCAATATTCAAAGTACCATGGCAAACAATATAGGGAGCATGTCACAAGTTGTCACTGAACAAATGTGTGAATATAAAACCATCTATAGTTACTGATATCAAACTGATATCAAACTGTTTTGGCTCATAAAATCACTCTGGACGCCTCACACCCAGCACACTACCTGTTCGAACTGTTACCGTCTGGTCGGCGCTACAGAGCACCAAGCACAAAAACAGATAGACACAGGAAAAGTTTCTTTCCTCAGGCCATCTACCTCATGAACAGTTAAATATTCCCCTACTGTGCAATAAACGTGCAATACTTTCTCATACGCACTTGTACACAGCACCTTATAACCTGTATATTTACAAAATATCTGTACATACATTCAACATCCAGATCTTTTTGACTAACTGCATCTCTGTTTAATGTTTATTGCCTTTTCTTTTCTTGTATTTAATTTTGTGTTGTCACTCGTCACTTTATGTACACTGGAAGCTTCTGTTGCCAAAACAAATTCCTTGTGTGTGTGAAGCACACTTGGCAATAAAACTGATTCTGATTCTGATTCTGATTGGAAAGAGCTGGTTTGAACATGAGTTTCCAGTGTATACCACTGATATAACCAACATGAAAAATACTGTAGTGATTTATAGTGAAAGCTACAGTAGTTTTGAACCATACTATAGTAAAGTACTTGTATTAATCTGTTGTGGTGATTTTACTTTTGCCATGGTAACAATAACTACAGTACAATAAATACATTAGATAACTGTAAGATGTAATGCAGTACAATACATCAGTTTACTGTAGTCTAAAGAATACTTCAATATACAGTTTATCAGTTCATTATAGCTAATACTACAGTTTGTTGCAGCATTCATTAACAAAGAGTTTTAAATACAATAAAATACACAGTATAATGCACTTTAACACTATAGTTTCCAAATACCACTGATAAAACTAACATGAAAAATACTGTAGTGGTTTATAGTGAAAGCTATAGTAGTTTTAAAACACACCATAGTAAAGTACTTGAATTAATCTGTTGTGGTAATTCTACTGTTGCATTAGTAACACAACAACTACAATAATATAAGGAAACAACCTAATATACTAGGTTTTCTACAACTGTAAGGTGTATTACAGTGCAATACATCAGTTTACCGTATTAAAAACTAAAGTATACTTTAGTATTTAATACAACTTATCAGTTCATCAGTTAATACTACAGTATGTTGTAGCATTCATTAACAAAGAGTGTGAAATATTATAACATACACAGTACAATAGACTATGGTACAGAAACACAGAGGTAAAGTCGGTTTTATGTTTAAATAATCAGACTCTCCTTAATAATATAAATTCAGAAAAGTATTCTTTGCAAATTCTAAATAGGGAAATCATATTAGCAGCCAATGACTATCAAAGTACAATATTGTTCACAGTCAATTAGATAGTGTTAATATTGGTTTGAAGTTTACTTGCATACTAATTCCGATTGAATATTCAAAGTAACATGGTACACAATAGAGACTTCTAAATGAACAAATGTGTGAATATAATCCAACTTTACCTCTATCAGAAACACTAGCATTTAGTATAAATTACTATAGTATTTTTTTCATTGTGTGAAGAGACAGCAATTAATCCAACAAAAGATCAACATCATGCAAATAAATGTCTTCATGGTTAAATTATGGTCTATTCAAAATCAATTTTAATCAAATTTAGCTAAAGCTGTTTTTTTATTCTAAAATAAAACTAATCTTAAATCAGTATTATCCCTACTTAAAAAAAAAAAAAAAAAAAAAACAGCATATGTTGGTCTGGACCAGCAAAGACCAGCACTGAAACCATTAAAACCAGCAAGACCAGCATACCAACATCAAAACATACCTTACCAGCATGTATGCTTTTTTCAGCAGGGATACAAGTACATTTCCACTGGAAAGAAGACACGAAGTTGTTTACCTGTGCTAAAGTCTAGCCTTAATGAAGTGTACCTTTTGTTTGTTTTATAGGCATGCAGCACCAAATTTGTCATTGTTTTTTAAGCAATCGTTCTCCGCTTAGATGCTTATGTGACTAGCCATAGACCTTAACCTGTTTGATGATAAAAATGTTCAAAAACTCACCGGATGGTGAACCAGACGATGTAATTTCCGTTTGTAGCAGCTACTTTTCTGGTATGTAACGGGTGTAGGGACGGTTTCTGTACACTAGATGGCATTCAATACATTCATTACTGTAAAATGAAACGGATTAGCAATTCTAGAATTTAAATAACCAATACATAACCAATAAGAAAATCCACAGGATACAAACAGCTTTTAATGTGCAAGGTCAACCTTTGGAGTATAATCATGTTCAATTCCACATCTATATGACATTTTAAAAGCCTGTTGATGAAGTAAATTATTTATTAGAAACAAGAGGTATTGTTATTATTAGAATAGCAATGTAATTTAGAGAGAAATATGAACTTGACATCAGCAAGACTGACTGAGTATTTGTTTTCTTGCAGAAATCAAAAATGGAGGCTGTTTATGAAAATGTCCCTAAAAAACGATGACCATACAGGAACTGCTGTTAGAGCTTATACAGGACATTTATTTTTCATCACTCGGTTTTGTTCACATTTATATATGCATGGATATCTTTGTTTTCAAATCTTTTATATTTAAAGGTCCACTTGCATTTGCAAGGTTATAGGTTATTTGTTTATCAGGTGAAAATGTACATTAAATATTAATCACACGTTTTTGTTTGCCATTTAATATTCTTAATTTATTTATTTTCTTTCTTTTTTTCTTTTTCTTTTTCTTTTTTTACAATTGAAGAGCACTGTACTTTGTAGTCTATACTTTTTACAATACAGAGAGCACTTGGCAGCATCAAAATGATGAGCTTGAATGGAAATTTTGGCAAATGTAGCAAGAACACCATGGCTTGCTACTGTATCCAGTTTCTCTAATAAAAGTACTTTTCCCCAAAAAGGGTGCGCTTAAAGACTGTAAAAAGGGTGCGCTATAAATACAAGCTGCTATATTTAGTGTTTTAACTCATGAGACAGTAAAATTAGACATAGGACAGGCCTACTTATTTAGCGCTTATATCCGATGCTTATTTGATGTATAAGTTCAGTTAAACACCAGATAGCATTATAATATAGAAAAAAAAAATACAACCACACACTGAAGTCCCAGAAAGGTTTCCAGCTCAGTAAATGAAAATTAACCCAAACACTTAAATCACAATTGACAAGGCTAGTTTATTTTACAGCACATTGCATATACAATGGTAATCCAAAGTGCTTTACATAAATTAAAATAAAATAAATAATCAGTTTTTAATAATTTTAAATATGTTTTGTGTTAAAACTGGTTTTAAAGGAATGAAAAAAATAATAGAACGATAATAGCGCTGTTATAATCAACAACTGCATTAAATAATAAAGATTGCCTTAAAATATTGTATTCTGCATTATAAAGCATCTTAAGATTTTTTTGTGCGGAATGGTTTATGATTTATTTCATATTTTATCCATATTTACTTGATTTTTTTATTCATACTTTATTGAAGAGCCCATAAAACGTGAATATCCAACATAAGTTGGATCCATAATATGTTTGTGTTTGTGTGTTCTTATTTAGACCCATCACTTTATTGAATGGCGTCATCTAGTGTGCTTTCACTAAAAACAGCCTAATGCCACACGTTCACCGGAAAACTGATTTTACTTGTTTGTCATGTTATCAGGGACGTGCAGAGACATTTTAAGGAGCAGGGGCCCAAGTGGAAAAAAATGTACTTTTTATTAAATAATAATAATTGTACTTTAATAAATAAAATATATGAAAGTAGTTTTCACCCTAAATTCACCAAATACTCACCCTTAAAAGGATAGTTCATTCAAAACGAATAATTCTGTCACCATTTACTCCCCTTTTACTTGTTGCAAAACCTATTTGACTTTATTTCTTCTATTGAACACACAAGTAATATTTTTGAAGAAAGCAGGAAACCTGTAACCATTGACTTTCATGGTATTTGTGTTTTCTACTCTGGAAGTCAATGATTTCAAGTTTATAGCTTTCTTTAAAATATATATTTTTTAATCTTTTAGTGTTAGTGTTCAACAAAATAAAGAAACAAAGATTTGAAACCACTTGAGAGTGAGTAAATTTAAATGTTTGGGTGAACTATCCCTTTTCAATCAAACTATTTTTGTAGTATTTTTTCTGTTAAACAAAATTATAAAATATTTTTAATAATAGGACACACTGATAGCCACTGACTTCCATATCCAGCCTACAGTATATGTACATGTTTTGTAGTTTTAATAAACATTATATAGTCTGAATAAATAACTGCAAAAACGAGAGGGCAATATTTTCACTATCCAGCTTTAGCTAACTTATTACATGGTTGTTAATCAGGAGGATGTTAGCAAGACAAAATAGACTATTTGCTTTTAAACGTTTGGATAAATAGCTGACGTTAAATTTGAGCCTCAGGTTAGGTAGGCTTTTGTTAACCGTTACTCACCTCCACACAATATAGATGAATGACTGATAAATTTACAATAGTCGGTTCGAGGCTCTCTTTAAACGGCTACATATATTTTACATTTTATTTTATTTTTTTATTGTTTGATAGGGAAAGCTGTCCTTAAATAGAACACGCATTAAGTTATACATATATTATATTATTAGTAGTATTTAAAAAATAATTATTATCCCCAGGAGAAAAAAGGGCAGGGGCTCAAGCACCCAACGCTCCCACCTGTGCACATGCCTGCATGTTATTAATGCTAGACTTAAAAAGTAGCCTATACTACAAATCATTTATGGGACAGTACAACAAATATATCCACAGAAAAAAAAAATGTGGGTAGAGTGAAATGCATTATGTAGACTATACCTGA
>CAIGQZ010009892.1:0-10150 GCA_903798205.1 Danio tinwini
TTGAAGGTAATGAGTTAATTAAATACCTCATTACTTCAGCTTAAATGGAGTAAGTTCACAGTACCCATATAGATTAGTTTTTTTATTTCTTTAACTTAAATGGTTTGTTGCAATCAGTTTTCTCAAACGGTTTGAGTTGCCTTAACTTATTGGGTTTTACAGTACTCAGTTTGAGTTTTCTTCATTTATTGGGTTTTACTGTGCTCAAATTGCTTCGTTTACTCAAATGGAGTAAGTTCACAGCACTCATTGGGATTTGTTTTTGAACTTAAATGGTATGAGTTATCTTACCTTTTTGAGTTTTACAGTGTACATACAGTTAAAGTGAGAATTATAGCCCCCCTTTGATTTTTTTCTTCTTTTTAAAATATTTCCTAAATGATGTATAACAGAGCAAGGAAATTTTTTACTTGTTTTATTTCGGCTAGAATAAAAGCAGTTTTTTTTATTTTTTAAATGCAATTTTAAGGTAAAAATTATTAGCCCCTTTCAGCAATTTTTCTTCGATAGTCTACAGAACAAACCATCTTTATACAATAACTTGCCTAATTACCCTAACCTGCCTAGTTAACCTAATTAACCTAGTTAAGCCTTTAAATGTCACTTTAAGTTGTATAGAAGTGTCTTGAAAAATATTTAGTTAAATATTATTTACTGTCATCATGGCAAAGATAAAATAAATCAGTTATTAGAAATGAGTAATTAAAACTATTATGTTTCAGGGGGCTAATAATTCAGGGGGGCTAATAATTCTGACTTCAACTGTGTGTATATATATAGTATATGTGGTTCCATGAAGAATCTTTCTATTCAACAAGCAGGGGTGACTTTTCTTATGAAGAGCCAAAAACCAAACTTTATTGAGGGTGCTGGAACGAAGCTAAATATACCAAACTGTACTACATTAAAATTGCCATTGTAACTTCCTAATTTAATAATATTTGAAAAAAAATAAAAAAAATACATGTCATATTAATGACTACCTTTTTTTTATTTTATTTTTTACATTTTATACAGTTTTGTTCATTTTATAGGCCTACTATACTTATAATACAATAAAACCATTAACAATCTCATTTATAACACAATTGAGTGCTTTTTTATTTAAAAAAATAAACAATTTTCACTCTATAGTGAAATATATGTGTCCTATAACGTTTGTTTTTAGCTATAAGCCACACACATATACTGTATATGTCAACATCTAAAACAATGTGCTTAAGGGTTTCATGATCCTATAAAAAAATCTGATTGGAGACATGGATCAGACAGGGATGGTGGGCCCAATCAAAGGTTAACATAGGCCAACTAGTGTGGGCATCTCTAAACAAAAGGATCTTTATTAAGGACATGTGTCTGAAAAGCTCCCATAGTGGTTCATAAGTGGCATTGCTGTGAAACCCCCTTTATTTTAAAGAGTGTATTCCGTTCCGTACACCACCTTCATCATTAATACACACCTAGGCCTATAATTAAGAAAGCAACTAGTCAGCATATTAGAACGCTCGATTGGATTTCCTTCTCCCTGCTGACACCAAAACGAGGACCAGAAATTTCCCCTGCATGTGCACACCCTGACCCCGCTGATCTGTACAATAAACCCATAATAGCCCTTTGTCTCCCTGAGGAGAAACACCAGCAACCCGGGCCACTTACAGGGAAACCAGGAGCACAGGTCCACGCGGCGTCAGGTCATGGTGAGGGCTCCAGAGCAAAATAATAATTCATCTATGAGGCACCAACATCTAAACAAACATCTACCTGCGCCTGTCACCAAGATCCTGCGCTCATATCCAATGTGTCAGATAGCAGTTGTCAGACTCGACCTCTCTGATCTCCTCAGCATCTCATTACTGTCCTTATGAAATGCTCTTATGGGCCGCACTTGATCTCCAAATATGAGTTCTGAAGATGAGTTGTTGTTCCCCACCTCCTTTTCCCCCTTGCTCTCTCACTCCTCGGCCTGCTTTATTAGCAGCTAAGCTCTTTACACTTGTAGCATATTGCAGTAGGTTATAGGACTAAGCTTTATTGTCCTACATTATTGAAAATCTAGGCTCTGAAAGCCGGCCCCAAGAGGTCAAGCTTTGTCTGAACGCTGCCTCTCATTTCTCCACCGACAAAAGCTAACACTGAGGAAGATTGAGCTGGTAATATACTTAAATCCATCTTGGTTGACTTAGCAGAAACTTCGACCCGTCCCCACGGCTCCTCCTGAGCTGAAGGTAATTCCTTTATAACTTACAGGAGCAGAAACTATGACTTATGAATACACGACCGCTCTTATAAGTCTCTTGTAGGAGAAGCTTGTTTTATGAGCTGGGCCGCAGCTTGAGGAAGTCATATCTGAGAGAAGAAGAGTCGCTCATGTCAAAATGAGTATTAAAACTCGCCGTCTGAGGGGAATACGCCATACAAGTCATCGCTCCTCATGGAAAAAACATCAATGTGTGATGGCGCAGGTGGTGTTCTTATTAAACAGAGTCATCACAGAGAAGATAAAACATCATTATGAGTATGCATAGCAACTAGGAGAAACTAAAAGTGCATGTGTTCAAAAATCTAAATGTGGCGAATTTAATAAAACAGCAGGGATGTTTTAAATGGCTCGCATGCAAAACAGATGTATAAATGGGCTCTGAATATTTCAAAGTCCCTTTGGAAGTGATTCGGAATGGGACACTGCCATCTTGTGTGCACATTCGGGAACAGCACGCATTGATTGGTTGCAAAGAAAACACCGAAGCTTTAATCAAATTAGTCTTTATGCAAAATACTTTAAAAAGGAGACATTGATTCAATCAGTGAATCCACTGCAATGCTTTTCTACAATCAATGTAAGGTAAAAAAAAACAACAACAAGACAAACCTATTAAGGTATAAACAAAGCAATGACCAGGGACGGGCAAAAATACATTGAAATACCCTAATTTTATGTGCATCAAAATAAACTACAAAATGCAGCAGCCACAAATGTATCAAAATAAAATACTGTATTTGTGTACTGTAAAACCCAAAAAGCTAAGGTAACTCATATCATTTGAGGAAACCGATCGCAATAAACCATTTAAGTCCAAAAACGAATCCAAACGAGTGCTGTGAACTTACTCCATTTGAGTAAACGAAGCAATTTGAGCACAGTAAAACCCAATAAATGAAGAGAAGTCAAACTAACTGAGTACTGTAAATCCCAATAAGATAAAGCAACTCAAATCGTTTGAGAAAACCGATTGCTACACACAATTTGAGTAAAAAAACAACTAATCTATATGAGTACTGTGAACTTCATTTAAGCTGAAGTAATGAGGTATTTAATTAACTCATTACCTTCAACACTGAGTTCAAAACTCTTTTCAAATGAGTAGAATTAACTTTCAGTACATTTTGAGTTAACTACACTCATTTCATTTGATAAAGTTGACTGTTGGGGTTTACTGTGTACTTCAAAATACTTTTACAAGTTAGCATGAACCTTCCTTGCAGACCTTCCATGAATAGGCATTTTCAAGCAATCCCTTCATTGTTAAACATGAAGTAAACTATATTTGATAGCAACAGCTGTTCTCTGAGCAAGTTTTAGCAGATTCTCTGCCTCTACGCCTACTTTACATGAGTATCTAGATATCTATACTTTTGTTACTTGTTTCTTTTTTATTCATTAAGTACAGTTGAAGTCAGGATTATTAGTCCCCCTTTGATTTTGCTTTTCTTTTTAAAATATTTCCCAAATGATGTTTAACAGAGCAATGGAATTTTCACAGTATGTCTGATAATATTTTTTTTTTCTTCTGGAGAAAGTCTTATTTGTTTTATTTCAGCTAGAATAAAAGCAGTTTGTAATTTTTTTAAAGCCATTTTAAGGTCAAAATTATTAGCCCCTTAAAGCTATTTTTTTGTATATTCTACAGAACAAACTATCATTATACAATAACTTGCCTAATTACCCTAACCTGCCTAGTTAACCTAATTAAGTGAAGTTTATTTATAAACTAATTTTGAGAGGATCACGTGATTATGATTGAACACGGCTGGTCATGCATTAACCATGTATGACCAACCAATCAGACGATTTCTAACCCACTATAAAGAGCCAGGGTTTCTTACTACAGTCATCTTCGTTTGAAGAATCCCCCCTTCCACCCCTACTCCTCCTTGTTTCCTTTCATAGGGCGGCACGGTGGCCCAGTGACTAGCACTACAGCCTCACAGCAAGAACGTCACCGGTTCAAGTCCTTTAACAGACTGGCTGTCAATTCTGTGTGAAGTTAGCATGTTCTTCCTGTGCTTGCGTGGGTTTCCCCCGGGTTCTCCGGTTTCCTCCCACGTTCCAAAAACATGCACTACAAGTTAATTAAACAATCTAAATTTAGCACTAGTCAAACTTTTATCAATCAGCATATCTCGCTGTAGCAATTATTTTCTTCATCAACTCTTACAAAAGGGGGGAGTTCTCGAGATCTACCCGAGCTCAAAGCTCCCCTCTCGCCCTGCAAACGGGAGGGAGCCCAGGGCTCAAGGACCTTTTGAGCTCAGGGCTCTCTCCCGGGACAGCATGCCAAACTTGCTTATAATCAATCATCAGCTAAGTGTGAACTCTTGAACATACTTTAGCCTTTAAATGTCAATTCAAGCTGTATAGAAGTGTCTTGAAAAATATCTAGTAAAATATTATTTACTGTCATCATGGCAAAGATAAAATAAATCAGCGATTATAAATGAGTTATTAAAAATATTATGTTTAGAAATGTGTTAAAAAAAACTCAGTTAAACAGAAATTGGAAAAAATAAAATAAACAGGGGGGCTAATAATTCTGACTTGAACTGTATATCCTGCTGATGCCATATAACCCGAGTTGGGTGTTTTTGACTATAGACTAAATTGCTTTATTAATAAATATGTATGTATTTTCATATATTGCCCCACTTTGACATCTTTATGCAGACATCTTTCCTCTTCATTAACTGGCAATTTAAACAGCCAATGAATTATCGTAGGTATCACCACAATGTGATGCATAATTTCTTTTCATACGCCAAGCATTATCCAGCTTCTTCAATATAAATCAATTTTCTGTTCTGATCTCAAGCCTAGGCAAATAACTGAGAACGCACCAATCAGAGGTCACATTTTTATGATGTCATCATGTAGACTTCTTACAAAGTATTTTACAGTATTTAAAAATACAAAAATACAAGACACTAAAGTATTTTGATACAAAATATTAACCCATTTTTATAAACCCCATCAAATACCAATTACAAAACACTATTTTGTATTTGAAATACATATTTGAAATGCATGTATCATAAGTACTGGCCATCCCTGGCAGTGACAACATGTCTACAAAAATATCTGACATTTTAGAGGTTATTGAATGCCCAAATCAAACTGAAATGTTCAAGATACGGATCAAATTAAACAAATCCAATCATAAATTTAATACAAAAAAAAAAGGTGTGTTTTATTTAGAGAAAAATAGACTAAATATATTTAAGCTTCACTGACTTTGAGATCAAGCAATACTGGAAAACTTACAGTGCAAAATGTTCACACACTTTATGCAGTGTGATCTAAAAACCATCATCATCCGGAGTGGTTTTGGCATTGTAAACCCATGCTACAAACCAATATTAGGTACTACTGTAATACTGGAACATGAATGAAAGGCACAAAGCATGCGGAGAAAATAAACCCACACGGTACGGATAATCTGCAGACCGATTCTCTGCATCGCCCATTTATTCAGTCGATTCATTTTCTCCAGGAGTCATCGCCAATGCTGATCAATACCTCATGATGTGGTTTATATGGCCCTGCCGGACACACACAGAAAGAGAGAGAAACATTGATGTGACACAGGTCAACTTCACTCAACAGCCAATGCATTGTATGTATAATGTTCATTAACCCTACGCAAATTGATATTCATATATGCTGACTGTTCCCGTGTCGTAGTGGTTAGATCAGCTGCTAGGTACTCTGGCCTGCGGGAAAACCGTTCAAAATGTGCATTTCTTTCTCGTCATGAATAAATATTGATTTTGCAGGAAGTACAAAATTTCCAAAGGCAATCATTTTGCTTGTATCAACGGCGTCCGGTGAAAGTGCTGCAGGTAGATTGAACGTGTGTGTGTGTATGTGTGTGTGATGAAAAAAAACTGCAAGAAATTGATGAATGTGTCATATTATAATAGCGGCAGGCTATCCACACATACTTTTCCTTGTCGAAGGCTTAAATCGAATGACATAAAAGAAGGATTGAAGTATTTGTAATCCACACAGAAGAATGTCAAATATTACTCACGGGTTCTCCAGCCATACACCTGGAGCAGTGCTGTCCTGCTGCTCGTCCCGGGGCGTTTAACACCTGCTGACAAGCCCAAAGACATCACAGATTAACACACAGATGTGCACCGTTAAATCAACATGCTAGAAGAATAACATGGTTAATACACTTTAACAGTTTCCCAGTGATGGGTTGCAGCTGGAAGGGCATCCGCTGCGTAAAACATATGCTGGATAAGTTGGTGGTTCATTCCACTGTGGCAACCCCAGAATAATAAAGGGACTAAGCCGAAAAGAAAATGAATGAATACACTCTAACTATGTTCAAACTACTTATTTAAAATGAGCTAAAACAACACAATTTTAGAGTAAATTTTTTTAGACAACTTAATTTTATGTTCATTCCACTTAGTTTTTTGTTCAATCCACTTAAATGTGTTAACTTAATCGATTTGTGTTGGGACAACATGAATGAATTGAGTTAACATGTAGTTTTTACAAATTTAAACGGATTGAATATAAAACAATCAAGTTGTCCCAAAACAAATCTCAAGAATTGTGTTGTTTGAACAAACATCATTTTTTGAGTCTAGAACTACTTTAATTGTACTTTATTGTATTTATGTTGACCTGCTTGTTACTTACATCAGTAATATGATGCTTGAATTTTAGCATGCCATTGTATAGAAAGAGTATGTATGGACATTTTTTTCTTGTTCTGGTTGTTTTATTTAGTACTAACATGAAAAGGATTATACTGTATATACTGCGCATTTGAGGATTGAGAAAGAAAGTTTTCTCCCTAAATTCCCCACTTACGTTTTCCAGATTTCTTTTCATACAGTATGTGAATGAAATGTTTCTTTCCATACTTTAAAATAAAAAGTCTCTTTTTTTACCTCAATTAGCAGTGTTTTACTGGAATATTGTCAAAATGACAGAAATCTTTTTTTTATTATATTGACGACACTTTTTACACGTCACACTGCTGTGAAAATGCTAAGGAAGTTGGTGGTTGAACGGTGAGTAAAAATGCTTATTATTGCATTCAAAGAGCAAATCTTTCACTGATTGTATATGGTTTATCCCATAATTCACAAATTTTCATGGGGTGGAAACATTTAAAATGCGTTTCTTAAATATTTAAATACAAGTGAAATAATCAGATATGTGAAAAATAAAACAACAAGAAAACTCTGACCTGTACTTCTTAAAACAGATCAAATAATAAGTGATTATACTGAATGATTAAAACCGTGGTAAAATCAGTGTCATTCATTCGTTTTCTTTTCAGCTTAGTCCCTTTATTAATCAGGAGTCGCCACAGCAGAATGAACCGCCAACTTATCCAGCATATGTTTTACACAGCGGATGTCCTTCCAGTAGTGACAAAACATAAAAAAAATAAATAAAAAAAAGTTGACAACTAATTTATTATTAGTATTTGGAGGCTGCACTGTGCACTATATATTAAATATGTCAACACATAATTTGTCAATAATTTGTTTTTTATATATATATATATATATATATATATATATATATATATATATATTAATAGGGGGAAAAAGTTGTATTACACTTTTATTGTTTTGACAGTTCTGAGGCTCTTCTTTACAATCTTCCAATCAGTTAAAAAATAAATAAAAATCAAAAGGCCATGCAATAAAACAGATGATCAAACAGTCCATAACCTTTTACCCCTGCATTCCACATGCTCCATAAACACAAGACTATCAGATAAGAGCAATATAATATTCATGTCGATCACAACACTGTTAAGTAGAGGAGGAGGGAATACACGGAAAGAACAGAGAGAGATTTTTTTAGCCCTATAATGTAATTTAAAAATAAATCTAAATTTGAATCTAATCCTACAAGTAAAGATATTAGTCCAACTCAATATTGCATGCATATTTGATGCATGAATATTATTTACACTAATATTCATTAAACACTAATTTGTGACCCCAACAGTCATGGGACAATAACCGATTTCAAGGTTTACCTCGGTTTGGAAAAGTCAAGGTTTTAAAACCACAAACATTTTATGTTATACTGTTGCTAAGGTATATGTAAGTTTTTTTTTCATGTTTTTTGCTATTATTTTATTTAGTTTTTTAGGGCAACAGTATCTGCAGCAGAAAAGGACCCCTCCACATCACAAGCTACTGGTCAGCCCACGATTCAGCAAACATTTGAGAAATAAATCTCTTATAAACCAACATCCTATGCTGCTATGTGCATACTATGTGCTATGCAGCTGAACAGTGAAGGGGCTTGCTTACTTTATATCCAAAGAAAAGACAGATATCCAAAGATGTCTTTTCAAGTTGTAAAGATACAGTAATTACAATACCATCATACAGTGAAACCATGATATTTTTCATTAAAAGACCCCAAAAGCATTCATAAGTGTGAAAGCTGAATAAATTCGCTGTCCGTTGAATTATAGTTTGTTAAGATAGGACAAAAATATACTTCTGCAATAGAACACATAAGGACTATGTGTAAAAAGAAAAAAATAAATAAAATAAAAATTTAAATCATTTGGACTGTAAGATAAAACAATGTTGATAACAATAGTGTTATTCATGCGTCACCCCCGAATATACTTGGGTGGCCGTTAATATACCTGTGCGGCTCGCCCCAAGTAAAGTCTATGTGTGGGAAGCCCTGAACATCCACTTAGGATCTTTCAGGTTTGTTTCCACAGTACACTATAATCAGTGAATATACCATAACTGGGATGTTGGGACTGTGTCCATTTTGTGAGCTGTGATTTGGGGCATCCCACGTGTCCATTGGAGTATCCACCACACTGTATTCCACCTGCCCACAGCCTCCCAGTCCATTACACTGCCTTTTCTGTGAAATTCAGAAAGATTTTCAGATCCATCAAATTATTCATGGCTTGATTATGCAATGAGATGCCAATGAGAGCAAATGCAGCTGTCCTACCACGGTGCACACTCTTTCTATAAATCATAACAGCTATTTTCAGGCATGATCAGCTGGGTGTTTTATATATGAGTACTAATAATAACTCATAACTCTTTTTGAAGGGGCAAGTCTACGGAAAGTCACAGGAGGTCAAACAAATGCCATCAAAAGCAGTTACAAAACACATTTGTGTACATATTTTAAACATCTTCAAAGAAAAAAAAATGAGGATTTAGTACATTTTAGTAACAGTAAATATAAAATAATTAAATTTACCGGCTGGTTGTGCCACTGTTCGAGCTCTCCACTATGTCTTCTCTTATTTTGCATGGGACTTATGCAGTCCATTGTTTATTTATTTGTTGTTTTAAACTAGTGTTACAGCTTTAATCCAAACCGACTGAAACTCCCATATGGATCAATAGACAAAGTCAAAACCCCATTGTTTTTTTCGACCATTGATGCATCTGCACAAATATTATAAAATATATAATAAACACAGAAAGCTACTCTAAATATAGCCGTTTAATATAACAAAACAAAGTCGCCGCTGCTGCTGTATCACCGTGCGTCCTGCTTTTATTCCACATTACAGTTCCTGTATCTTTTAAGATGCGTGACATACAGTTGTGTCAGCCAATCAGTGAACAGTACGAGCTAATGTAGGCGGGCTACACCGAATAGAGCCTTATTATTGGACAACAGAGTACGGAGCGCGAATGAGTCGACCAATGTAGTTTAAAGGCATAGCTCAACTCAAATATAATCGTACTCTCAACCTGTCGTATTACTTTTCACACGTGAAATTATTGTTTATTTCAAGAATTAATTCAAGCATATCCATGACAAAATACATACGAGAAAAAAAAATTATATATATATATATATAATATAAACAGAACGTAGAAAACAAGAATATTT
>CAIGQZ010009956.1:0-10967 GCA_903798205.1 Danio tinwini
TTGAAAAATCACAGTGTGATTAAATACTTATTTCCCTCACTGTATACAGGGCTTTACATTAACACCTGCCAACCCACCAAATGCGGGTAGATTTCAGCTCTGGGGGGTTAGACAGACACCTTCACTAGCCACTTTGGCTGGTTGGAAATAATTTTTAAATTGTAGTTTTCTTAAAAGCAGGGTTCGACAATTAGCATGGCCCAATATTCGTAATATATATATTATGTGTATATATATATATATATATATATACACATATAATAAAAACACAATAATAAATAGACTTTATATTTCAGGGTAAAAAAGGAGACACTCAGTTGTCTTTTATTTACATGCTTTTTTATATTTTTTAACCTTTTCTGCTCTGATTTCAGACTTCATTGAAGAGAATGAGGAGAATGAAGATGATAAATTTGTAAAAGCTGAGAAAATCTCTCATTTATTGACTGAAGGTGTTGTTTTAAAGAAAAGAGACAAGAAACATTTCACCTGCACTGAATGTGGAAAGAGTTTGACATCCAAACAAGTTCTAAAGCGTCACATGAGAATTCACACTGGAGAGAAACCATTCACATGCACTCAGTGTGGGAAGAGTTTCAGTCAATCATCATCTCTTAAATCACACATGCTGATCCACACTGGAGAGAAACCACACAAATGTGATCAATGCGGCAAAACATTTTTGATTCCTTCACACCTGGAGATCCATCTTAGAGTTCATACAAAGGAGAAACCTTATTCATGCTCTGAGTGTGGAAAGAGTTTTACACAGCAGTCAAATTTAAAACTGCATCAGAAGATCCACACTGGAGTGAGAGAGTACATGTGCTTCGAGTGTGAGAAGACTTTTATTAGAGCTGATTATTTGAAACAACATCAGAAGACTCACACTGGAGAGAAACTGTACACATGTAATCAGTGTCTGAAGAGTTTCACACATTTGTCGTATCTTAAGAGACACATGAAAATCCACACTAGAGAAAAGAAGCACACATGGCATCAATGCAGCAAAATGTTTTCTCATGTGTAGCGAGTGTTTCATGTCTGAACATCAAAAAAAACTGGCGTGAGAGATTGACTGTGGAAAGAAAATCCATCTGTCTTGAGTATTTGTTTCTATAATCAGTGGTGTCATGTTCATCTCTTTCCATGATTACTACATTTACTCAATGGGTCACACGGATATTTAATTTTAGCCAGCTAGCCAATTTTCCCAGCGCTGACCTGTCTTTCCATTATAAAATTGCCACATTTAAAGTAGGGCTGTGCAATATTATCGATACATCTAACTATCGCTTTAATTTCTTTTACGATAGTGTATTGATAGTCCAACCTCAAGTAACGATTCAAGTTGTGCCAAATGACCTCCTCCTCCGCTCCTGCAGATGTCCCTAACTCGCGATCAACAAAACGCCAAGTAGTACGGTGTCAGAAGTAAACAAGAGTGAGCATGGCGGAAAATATAAAGGTGCCTCCAGCTTTTAGAGCTGACGTGTGGCTGCACTTTGGTTTTAACTGTATTAGGGTTGGGTCGATAGACGATGCCATCGCCTATGGCCTATAGACATCATGATGCTGAGGCGGCATCTCTGATCCTCCGCACCGCCCCCGTTGCAAACGCGCTCATGAAAAACGCACACTCAGGCCCCGTTTACACTGATACAGCTTAGTTTAAAATGGCATTTTAGAACGAAAATGATCCACATCCAAACTGACGTTTCACCAAGCATTTCTGAACAGCCCTCCGTCTGCTGAAAACACACATCACGTGACCACACACACACACACACACACACACACACACACACACACACACACACACTGTCATGCGCTCGTCTGAACTCCAGAGAAGTGTACGGACTGTGTATTTTATACAGTCATTGGTACGGACAGTTTATCAAGGATGTACCGCTGGATGGCGTCTCACTATAGTTGTTAAACGTGATATTTAATTAGTCTTGTCTCTATCTAACGACTCTTCAGTCTTTTGATTCTCTCAGGTAACGTGTCACAGCGTCAGTACACTGCTTCAGTCTTTCGCTTTCAAACTTTTACTCAGTAATTTTAGTGAAAACCTCAGATACTGTTGGTTAGTTCCTGTTGGTTGTGCAGCTTTTTTACCAAGCAAGTGTGTGGATGCCATAGCGGCACGGTTCACTCTGCCTAGTCATGCCAGATCGAGTCCCGAGGAAAAAAGTGATTGACAGGTGGTAATTTGTCTGTAACTTATCTTTATTTATTTATGATTTGGTTATGAGTAAAACAAAGGCCATGCAGGTCAGGTAGTTGAAACGGTAGGCTACAAATAATTAATTAGTTATGAATTTATTAATTATTCATAAATAATTAATTCACCTCCCCTTATGACGACGATGCCATGGTCCATCGCCATGTTTCACATTAGACATCATACGATGCCAAACTGGTCAACATCGCCCAAGCCTAAACGCTATAGCAGGGAGTACTGAATTAGACAAAAAACAAATGCCATTTTTAAGCTTTGCAATATACAAAGTTCTCTGTTCAATCACACTGTGCAGTTCTAGTAAATTGGAATGGATGGAAAATAAATTGGAATTGGAGTTTTATTGTTTATGCTGCTAGCGCAGGCACCGAACCCCTGAAGAAAGGGGAGTTTTGTTTTTTATAGTAATTTTTTTATCAGTTGGTTGGTTAGCATCAGTTACCATAAAAAATTACCAAAATGAGCAACCTTCTGGGGGCCCCCCACCTCACAACCCCACCCCCCACACCCCCCCACATCAATTTTTGACGACCTTAATCTGACTAAAGTCATAATTAAACTAAACAGAAATGGAATTAGAACGTGGAGTATGCAGATATTAGTGGCATTATTGAATTAAACACCGCAATTAAATTATTACTGTCATGTAGGTCAGAATGCAAATGTACATTTAACTTATTTCAGCAGAGTGACATTAAAATGTTCAAAACTAAACATTTTTTCAGTGTTTATATTTATTAAAATTGTTGCCAAAAGGAATCAACACATCTCAGGATCACCTGTCATGTGTTCAGGTTGGCCATACATGGTCACTGCATTCAGATATTTATTTTGCCGCCATCAATTGGGCAGTTACAGTTGCAATCAGAATTATTGAACCTCCTTTGAATTTTTTTTCTTTTTTATATATTTCCCAAATGATGTTTAACAGAACAAGGAAATGCTCACAGTATGTCTGATAATATTTTTTTCTTCTGGAGAAAGTCTTATTTGTTTTATTTTGGCTAGAATAAAAGCAGTTTTTAATTTTTAAAACCCATTTAAAGGTCAATATTATTAACTCTTTTAAGCTATTTATTTTTTCCATAGTCTACAGAACAAATCATCATTATACAATAACTTCCCTAATTACCCTAACCTGCCTAGTTAACCTAATTACCCTAGTTAAGCCTTTAAATGTCACTTTAAGCTGTATAGAAGTGTCTTGAAGAATATCTAGTCTAATATTATTTACTGTCATCATGTCAAAGATAAAATAAATCAGTTATTAGAGATGAGTTATTAAACTATTATGATTAGAAATGTGTTGAAAATAAACAGGGGAGCTAATAAATCAGGGGGTTGAATAATTCTGATTGCAACGGTATATCAGACTTTAATTCGGTTGTTTTGCACTGTTTTCATTCATTAAAATGTGACTTGCGCCATCTTGTGTCTTTCTCCATGAGGGTTAATTTCGCGCCACTTTTGTGTGTACAGTACAACAACAGGTAGAAGACCCCACTTCAGCTGTCTTATTGTTTTAGATTTACTTCATAAACACAGATTATAACACTGTTGCGATCATATTTCATGATGTATTTGGTCAAAATAGTGAGCATTAGGCCGTGAGAAAAAACTTTAAAAGTATAAACTTACCCCACACGTTACCGGCTCGTCTATATTTTGGTCCTGCATATATATTCTGTCGTCATGACGACCGTCTCCCGCTTGTGAGTCGTGACGGAAAAGCAACATTTGCTGAGCAACACAAGGCAGCCATTTAGCGCTCGCTGAGCAACGTGCAGGCAAATATCCCGCCCACGGCGCTTATTATGAGGTGGAGACTGAGGAGAGAGAATTCATCGGAGCGTATGTGCATAACTCCACTAATGTAATGTTACGGGTGTGTTGCGTTCATTCAAAGTGTTTTATTTCTGTCATCTGTAACGTTGTGAGTGTGATATGCGTAACTTCGCTGCCGATTCTCGCAGTTTAATCTGCTTTCACTCATGTAGACAATGCTAATATACTTAGCATCCGGTGAATAGCATATATTTAGTCAGTTTATTATACTAATGTTATTTACATTTTATTTTAGGGCAGTGAGAAAATGAGTGATTCAGATAAATCCTCCAAAGCTGAAGAGACTGAAGAATGAACAGGTTGGTGTTTATTCTTGATTGTTCATTAATGAGGCTGAAGACAATAAGAATAAAAATGTTAACAGTTCATCTGATTCATTTTGTGCACTATAATAAAAACCACACAGAAAAATAAATACAGTGTACTCTCAGGGTAAAAAAATGGAGACTTGGATAAATTTGATCATTTATTATCAAAAGACTAAACTAAATATAATCTGCTGTGATTTGTTTTACAATTATTTGATATTTTTAAATCTATTTGCTATTATCCAATATGTTTTTGTACTCCTATATCTAAAAATATGATACCTTAATATATGCTACAAACCTGGGCCCGTATTTATCAAGATACCTAGAATTGCTCATAAGAACAGTGCTAAAACTGGAATTAAGAGTAAAAAAATAGCTTAGCTTAAAGCTGTGCTTTACTTAAAAGTAACTGTTTAAATCAAAGCCTGGTGTGTCAGCAGGGCCGGCGCGTCCATAGAGGCTACCTAGGCGGCCGCCTAGAGCGGCATAATAATGAGGGCGGCAAACGCACCCCGCTGCCCAACCCAACGTACTGACTTTCATCCACAACATCAACAGAACACTTGCATAGTAGGGGTCTGGCATAATAGTGAGTGCGGCAAACGCTCCCCGCCGGCCAACCCAACGTACTGACTCATCCGCAACATCAACCCCTCGTCCTCACTTTATGAACTGGTCAGGTTCGTTTTCACTTTCGGGTTGAGGGCTGCGTGCTAGTCCATTGCCTAGAGCGGCAGTTCGGCTTGCTCCGGCCCTGTGTGTCAGATCCAGAGAAGCATCAGGGCATACTCGCACTAGCTACGGTTGCCTTGAACCGTGCTGAAGCACAATTGTCCCTCCTCCCTTCTCCCCAGACGGCCTGCACTTGCACTACATTTTGTCTTCTGAGCCGGATCACGCTTACGTCATTGATGATGCTACTGTTCATTTTAACAGGAAGAGAAGTGCTCGCTCAGCACAGTGGCATTGCTTTAGTTATATCATTTTAGTCGTTTGGGATGCAGTGACACGCAGTCAAATATTTTGCTAAACAGATCTGCAACTTTTGATGCTCATAATTTATCATAAAGTCCTTGTGCTGCACATATTAGGAGGTTTGCTGAAGATGCAGCTGTGGTGCAGTGAGGGCTTTGTGTCTTTTAATAAACTACAACAGTTTGTGTTCATTGAAAAGTATTAATAGATTCATATGAAACAGTCCCTTAAAAGTGACATCCCGTCTTCAGTTTGGGCTCAGGCGTGCTTTGCACTCACACTACAAGCGTACTGCTCCAAAGCCCAACTGTACCATGGGACTGATTCAGAGCACTAGTCAAATGAACTGGGAAACGCGCCTGGGCACACTTTGCATAGCATAGTGTGAGTGCACCCTCAGAGTAAGAGATTCAGTAAACTGAAGAAAATTTACTGAAGATAGTTTGCAGTTTTATGGCAGGACGGCTTCACACTCACATTGAGTTTGCTGGCTGATCTTGCTGCCTTACAATGTATTTTATAAAGCATAGGTCAGTTAGTGGTGATCAACCTCAAGTTGCTGACAATTGATGATGCCTGCTGCTCTAATTGATAGAATTTGATTAACTGCTTGCAGTTGAACATAATAAAAACATTATTCCTCTCCTAAAGGATTTGTGCACGTCCTGTCTCCAAACCAAAGGTCTGCGACCCAACGCAACGGGACACGATTCCACATGTAGTTTGGTGAGTTTTTATTTTTGTTTCTGTTCAAGTAAATAAATTTGTCTGCACTAAAGCAGCATGGGCACAAGCAGTGTTGGGCTGTAGCGTCGCTACAAGTAGTGATGCTACTAGCTTAACTACATTTCTCAGTAGTGTGGCAGTAGCATCGCTACCTTATAAATCAAATAGCTTTTCAGTAGCAAATCTTTTTTTTTAGTCAAGTAGTGCAGCAGCGTCCACACAAGCTACATTTACAGATCGCAGATCAATAATGGCCTGTTCGGTTCGGTACACTTTTATAGCTGTTTCCACTGTCAAAGGGTACCTAAAAGCGATCTGTACCACTTTTTGGTCACTCTTTGCAAAGGGTACTATAAGGCAGAGCTAAACGTGCAGCTGAACGCTATTGGTTTACAGAGAATCGTCACTCGCAGAAGCAGGAGATTGAAAACAAAGGAAGCACCATTTTTAAAAACACAGCTGAGACATACACCGTAATTATTTATACATATAATAACAAGCCATGGTCGACCCGAGCTCAAACAAACCTTGTCGTCGTCTTGATGAACAGCCACAAAGCCAAGAAGAACAAAATCTGCTGTGTCCTGTGGTTGTTTTACGAGCCCGTCTAAAGTGCGAGCGGTTTCATCACCTTATGGACTTTTATGAACTGGGAATGACAAAATTACTCTCTAACAGAGGTTACTGAAGATTAGAGACACAGATGATGCATTCTGCTTGTGATTCTTTTGTTTCTAAATTAATCATTTTTTTATCCACCACATTTATTTTATTTACCCCTCTATGGCATAATTTGGTCCAAGTTAACTGATTCAAATGTGTATCAAAGCCATATTTAAGGGCAGGGTTTTCATATATGACATTATAAAATCATTTATTAAACTATATTTGTCCACTCTGAACAGACCAATCATTAAAGCATTATACAATTTTACTTTTTTAACAAACATTAAAGCCACATTCTGACCACAACTCTTTCCTTTTTATTTGCTGAGACTGATAGACAAACAGGCAGCCAATCAGCGTTTGCTGAGCTACATACAGCCAGCCAATCTGCGTTCACGAGTCAACTTGCAGGCAAATATCCTGCCCACTGTGCTTAGTATGAGGTGGAGAGTGAATCAATCGGAGTGTTGCTGAATGACAAACATTGCAGTTTAGTGTATAATATCACCAATGTTATGGGTGGTTTGCGTCTGTTCAGTGGGTGGGAGATCAGAAGTAGGGTTAGATTATAGAATCCCTAAATGGAATTTTGGTAAAGCTGACTGGGAAATGTTTACAAAAATTAGTTGTGAGTTAATGATGAAGATTGAAGTTTATGATGACATAAATGTGGTCAATAATCAAGTTACATCAGCAATTATTAGGGCAGCAGAGGAAGCTATCTCCAATATGAGGAATGTTGGAAGGCGATTGGAGATAGAAATAAAGCTTTCAGATTAATTAAAAGAACACATAATTTGCAACATCTTATCCAGTATAAAAAAGCTCAAGCAATAGTCAGAAGAACAGTACGTCAAGCAAAAAGAACAAGTTGAAGGGAATTTTGTGAGGAAATAGGAAGAACTACACCAGTAGGAGAAGTATGGGGAATGATAAAAAGGATGGGAGGAGACAAAGGCAGTGGGAATACCCAGTAATAGTTACTGAAGAGAAAACAGCAACATCAAATAAGGAGAAAGCAGAGATTATAGCAGAAGCATTTGTTAAGGTGCATGGATCAGAAAATTTATCAGAGGAAGGGAGGAGGAGAAGAACAGTAACATTGAAGCAGCACTCTCATAAGATTAATAGAAAGGAAGAAACAGAAAATGAATTAAATGATCCGTTTACATTGGCAGAGATGGTAAGAGCAATTAACAAAGCGAAACCTACATCTCCAGGTAAAGATCATGTATGTTATTTAATGCTAAAGAAGTTGGAGGAAAGATCAATGTTGAAGCTCTTGGAGATGTATAATAAGATATGGAAGGAGGGACAGTTACCTGAAATCTGGAAAAAGGCAATAGTGATTCCAATAAGGAAACCCGGTAAGGATCCAACTAAACCCACAAGTTATAGACCAATAGCATCTTACATCAAATCTGTGTAAAATCATGGAGAGAATGATCACAGAAAGGTTGACGTATGACCTGGAAAAACGAGGAATATTGGATAAATGTCAAAGTGGATTTAGGAAAGGAAGGTGTACAATAGATTCAGTGATTAGACTAGAAACAGAAATGAGGAAGGCTCAAGTTAATAAAGAAAATGTAATAGCAGTATTTTTTGACATTGAAAAAGCCTATGACATGATGTGGAAGGAGGGGCTATTGATTAAACTGAATGAGATGGGAATTGGAGGGAAGGTATTTAATTGGGTAAAAGATTTCCTTTCTAGAAGGATGATTCAGGTAAGAGTAGGGACAGATATATCAAATAAATATGAAGCAGAAAAAGGCACGCCTCAAGGGAGTGTGATAAGTCCATTGCTGTTTATTATAATGATTAATGATGTGTTTGCAAAGGTACCAGAAGATATAGGTAGGTCTCTATTTGCGGATGATGAAGCTTTGTGGAAGAGAGGAAAGAATATGAAACATATAATTAGGAAGATACAGGAAGCAACTAATAAAGTGGTAGAGTGGGGATATGATTAGGGGTTTAAGTTTTCAAATGAAAAAACTTAGTCAGTTTTCCCTAGGAGAAGAATTCCAGAAGAGCTTAAGATACAGATGTATGGAAAAGATGTAGAGAGGGTTGAAAGTTTAAAATTTCTAGGAATTAACTTGGACTCTGGTTTAACATTTGAAGACCACATTCAAAAAATGGAGGAAAAAGGTAATTAATGTAATGAGGTGTTTGAGGGGAAGGGAATGGGGAGCAAGCTCACTATCGCTGTACAGAATATATGTAGCTCTAATACAATCAGTGTTAGATTATGGAAGTGTGGTGTATGGGTCAGCAGCCAAGTCAAACTTAAATAAATTAGAAGTAATTCAGACTCAGGCACTGAGAATATGTTGTGGAGCTTTTAAACAAGACCAATATCAGCTATTCAAGTGGAAATGGGAGAATTGCCACTGGAATTAAGAAGGAAGCAGTTGATGGCTAATTATTGGGTAGGTTTACAAGGGCATACAAGTTCACATATCACCAAATCAGTATTACAGGAGAGTTGGGAAAATGGGAAAAGTCAAAAGGAGAATTTTGGTCGGTGTGGAAACATGGTGGCAAAGGAATTAAACGTGTTCAATCTGAGAATAAGTTCTACTGTCATCTATCCAGAAATTGCTCCATGGAGGCTAGTGTGGCCAGAGGTAGACTGGTTTGTATTAGAGGGAAAAAATGAGGTGAGGGATAGCATCAATCTGGAAAGAATATTTAACCCAAGGGTTGAAGAAAAATACAAAGAGTACACACAGATATATACAGATGGAGCAAAGAACCCAGAAAATGGAGTGTCTGGATTGGGGGTTGTCTACCGGAAAAACATATAGGAATAAATAGAAGGACATCTGATTATGTTGGAGTTTACACAGTGGAGATGCTAGCTATGTTAGTAGCATTAAGATGGGTAGAAATAACAGGGCAGGACAAAATCTTGGTATGTTCAGACTCTGCATCAGCTCTTGCAAGTCTAAGGTCATTTTCTTCAAAAAGTCGACAAGATATATTGTTTGGAGTACTCCAGTGTATAACAAAAATAACAAAACAGGGAAGGGTGGTGAAATTTATATGGGTTCCAGGTCATAATGGGATAAAGGGAAATGAAATGGCTGACAGATTAGCAAAAAGGGCGTTAACTAAAGAAAATATAGAAATGCAAATAAGGGTTAGCAAAGCAGAAGTGAAAAGTCTAATATCGATAAGAATAAATCAAAAATGGCAAGAGAATTGGGACAGAGAAAAGAAAGGAAGGCATTTTTATCAAATTCAACCGGTTGTTAAACACAAAAAAAGTCGGTAGTGGAAACCGTCGAGAAGGAATAGTGATTACTAGATTAAGACTGGGTCATTGTTTATTAAATAAAACCCTTAAAATGATAGGGAAGCATGAAACTGGATTGTGTGAGGGCTGTAGTGAAGAGGAGTCAGTAGAACATGTGATTCTAAAATGCAACAGGCATGAAAAACAGAGGGAGGACATGAGAAAGGATCTAAAGGAGATAGGGATTCAGGAAATAACATTAAAAGGTTTACTGAGTAATAAGGACAGGGTTCAGACCAGAATTATTATGAAGTTCTTGAGAGAAACTGGTGTTTATGATAGGATATAAATAAACTATTTAAATTATAATAGAAAGCAAGGGGAAGAGAGTTAAATATAAGTATAAGAAGTACTGTAGTAGAAGTAAGAGTATTGTATGAGTATTGTGGTGGTAATAATTATTATTATTAATATGAGTATTATGATTATGATGATGATTAATATTACATAAGGGTGAAGGGTGTGTTTGTAAGTGTGTGTGTGTGTGTGTGTGTGTGTGTGTGTGTGTGTGTGTGTGTGGTCCACACTCCGGAGCTGAAGGTGGCGGTAACACACCAAAAACGCTGGATGCCAACCGCCGTAAAACTAAGAAGAAGAAGAAGTGTTTTGCGTCTATTCAGTGTAAGTTCACTATATCTGACATTTGTAACATTCGCGAGTGTGATAAGCTTAACTCTGCCGATTATCTCGCGGTTGTGGTCAATGCTAATATATCCTGTTTGTAGCTCGATGCTACGCTGTAAATGTTTTACCTTTATTCTTAATTTCTCACACTAATGTTATATATGAGTCTTTCATTTGTAAATCGATGTAATGTATTATTTTATTTGTTTCAGAGATATGATAACGTTGTAAATAATTTACAAATCCAAATAGCGCAGAACATATCCAG
>CAIGQZ010010058.1:0-16039 GCA_903798205.1 Danio tinwini
CAGTATCTGTGCAGTGCAGAAGTGGACCCAGAGTTGTTAGAAAGTGGTATTAAAGTATTTATTCTGTATTTACAATTACAAAATTAACACTAAGAAGACTGCGTTTTAATTCAGTGTTATTATATTATGAAATTATTTGTAACTCATTAATTAAAAAGTAGTACAGATATCAAAGTAAAACCACTCATTAGGTGGCAGCAGATCACTGTCTTAGTTCATTCAAATGAAGAAACTGAACAAAACTTTAATAGATTAGTAAATAATAAATGATGAAACTGATTGCATTTATAGTTGAAATACTTACCAGGTAATATGAGAAGATTTAACAAGGAATTTTACTCATGAAGTAAACATTTACATATAATAGATAATATACATTTATATTCATAGCAGCATCAAAGTAAAAATAAATCCATTATTTGATAAAATAAACTGATTTAATAAGTGAAAAAGTTACGAACATATACTTCCCTTGATAAACAATAGCTTGTTACTGCTCTAAATAAATAAATAATTTTCAAACTCAAAGCAGTGCAGTATTGAAAGAAAAACATTTGGACACGTCCAAAACTTTTTAATACTTTTATTACACAACATGTAATGTTAACATTTTCAGTTGTAAATTTTCCAGAGAACTATCCAATTCATTTGAAGGTAAACCGGAACTTAAAGAGCCCCTATTATGGGTTTTTGAAAATGACCTTCCATGTAGTGTGTAACAGCTTAGTGAAGTGAAATATCCAGCTAAAGCTTAAATCTGAAAGTGGACAGTTCTTAAAACTATTGATTCATCTATAAAAGAGTCGACTCATAGTGGTTTAAATGAATCGTCTTCATAACGAGTCTTCAGCCGTTTCGGCGTGACGTCATCGCGAAACATAATGGTTGCGTGCGCAGACCCGGCAAAATTCAAACCTGCGGTCCCGCCCACTAACACAGCAGCAAGACGCTCAGGAAGACGCTGTGTTTACCTGGATATTGTTGGAAGTGTGAGGGAAAGGAGTCGTTCAAAAATCTGCACGTTTACAATGGGTGATCTATCACTACACAGCTCATGCATTAGTTTCTGCCTGACACCAGGGGTGCAGGCAAAATAAAGACAAAATAATAGGTACACCGGTAGGCTGCTAAACGCTGGGCTTCGGGCTGTTGAGCAGCACTGAAAAGGCTTGCGAATGGAGAGCCAGAGCCTGCAGAGTTAGCTTGTCAGAGGACAGGATTCTACAACCTCCCTGCTGGGGATGTGATTGTTTAGAAAAGCAGAGTACAGGTAAGCACTTAAAACATATAGCAGTTCACGGACGAGGTGCCACAGCAATGATTGCAAATAGAAATGATCTCCATGTTTTGTTACTAGTAACCACGTGTACTGTATCAGGTTACCTCTTTATATTCTCATATCGCGTCTAATGCCACGTTGTAAACGCGATGCGTGCTGCTTTGTTTACAGATTTAAATGCTTTCGTGAGCTCGTTCCACTGCCGTTTGTCGTTGCTATGGCCACCGTTAGCTGATCCTGTACACGTGCAGTGGTCAAGGTTCAGAATAGTTTAGCTTTTGCTGCTGTGTGGATTAAAACTGAATGTATGTCATACATATTCTAGTGTTTAACTGCACTGCTTTTGGCGCTGAGGTGTCTGAATAACACTGTTGAGAAGCGGGTATACTGTTTACTGTGGTGTTAGTAAGTTTACTTTGAAGCATGTTTCGAGCGTCCGCTGCGATCCAATGTTGGCGACCCACGGCCGCGGGCTTGATAAACTACGCTGGCCATATTACTGTCTCACGCTGAACGCTGTCGACCAATGGCAACAGGCTGTCATCGGTCCAATCAGTGCAAATTAGCTTCTCGCTAAGCAGGGGTTTGGGAACAAATGAATCGCTGAACGATTCATATGGGAGTCGCTGGGATAATTAGGTAAAAATAAATGCATATTATAAGACCATGAACGTGTTTTTTGACCTTGCATACATATCATTATGTTGATGGAGACCCATAAAACCGAAATAGGACCGTTTTCAATGTGTAATAGGGGCTTTTTAAAATGAAAGTAAACTAAAAACCCTGCATTGCTGAAAGGCAGAAGTGAAGTGACATCATTGTGAAAAGGGTCTTTTTGGGATCCTGTCTAATATAATTGTCATAATATTTTTAGAAGAAATATCATTATGAAGTTCACATAACCGTTTTCTTTACCGATTATATTCAGAATTTATTAATTTACATAATTAATATAGGCCTATAAAACATTTAGCAAAAATACCCATTTTTGTGTTTATTAACAATAAAAACAATATTTAAGAAGTTGTAAATACATTTCCTGTTTACTAACACCACGTAGTGGGGATCGACGCTATTACAGTACGTTTCCGCTAACCAATGAAACTACTGATGAGCGTGGCTGAATGTGCAGGCCCGCCCCAGATGCTGCCCCGCCCCGATCTGCGGGCTGATCAATCCCTGTTTCGGAACAAATAAACCGATTCACTGGTGTGAAAGCACCCTAAGAGTGCAACGCGCCCATCTGAAGATTCCTCTCCGCTCACTCATGCGCTCAGAAACGCTCGCTCTACCATGAATGGTTGTTATGCCAACTTTAGTTTAAGATCTGAAAGTGAAAGTTAGCGTTCTGGAATCTAAAACGGAATCAATCCATCCATCCATCCATCAGAGATGAGCGGATCAGCTAAAATGTCACTGCGGCTTCATACTAATTAATCATCCACCCGCCCGCACATATAATTTTATCTGATATAGCCTATATATCCGCACCCGATCGTCACTTTAATATTTCTAATTCTTTGTTTAAGCATGATGATAGGTCAGTGTGGATCATTTGTTATTAACAGCAAATTCAGTGAGTAAGCTAATCTGTGCATCCCTTGGCAGAGACCACATGGAAGGTGCAGGCAGCACAGGTCCACACATTCATCCACGTAACCTTCAGTGGTAATTTTTGCCGTCCTTACAAATGTAAGAACTTAAATTGCTTGTCTGGCTTTGACTTGATCGGCCTTTAGTGCACACATGATGTTTCATATTTTAGGTTACCGGTCTTGTGGCTTTTATATAATGCCCTTTACAGCCGTTGCATAGCCATACCCAGTAATGATGCGCGGATGGCGGTTATATTCGTGCGCGCTGCGAATAATCCGCGGGTCGGGTAATAAAATGTAAAATATGATTAATTGCGGGTGGATGAGTTTAATTATTAATGATTTTTGCTGTGCATTTTTTTAACTCATTTGTTAAAGCAGAACTAGAGGCGAAATCGATCCGAGAGAAACTTAAAAAGGGAGAATTAAAAACAAAAGGAAGGAAAGAAAAGTGCTTTTTTTAGTATAATTTTATTTAGTGTCTGACACATTAGGTATTACTTTTTAAAATACTGATTTATTTTAACATGCGAACAGCAGCATACAGCACATATTAACAACAGAAACTCTTCAAGTACCAGCGTTTCCAACAGCATAGAAAAAATATATAAATAAAAAGAATAAAATAATTAGGCCTGCCCCAGATGTTTCGCCTAAATTACAAATTTAGATTAAAAAGAAAATACTGACCAAATCCTTTTTTAAGGACCGTATAGGCTTTCCTTCCCATCATATGTTTTTTTTTTTCCAGCCAAATAAAAAAAGCTTCATGGAAAATATGCATTTATTTAATGCTCCGCTGCATATCTTATCACAAACTTCTGTCAACATTTTTATAATAAGTCATTATTTTAAAGAGTATGACTTGAGCAACTTATTTTACCATAACGTCTGTGCTTTCTTTTTCTGTCTCGCTCGTGGTTCATGAACCGCATGATATGTGGACCTTATGCTACTAATAATTTTATTTATTACATATAGTATTGCATTAATTTGCATAGTTATTTTATAGTTTATATAGCTATAAACTGAACGCCTCAGATTGGTGCGGAGTTATCATTATTATCATTATAGCATTAGATGACCAAGATGGCGGCGCGTACACATCGCGAGGCTCGCCGTCTCTCCAGTTTCTGCAATTTTGCAGTATTTTTCCTGCTTATTTCGGGTCTGTTCGTGCAGAACAGTAATGCCTTTACATCGTACACCCGACAGAAGATCTTGGATATTGGTTTGTGCATTTCGGACAGTTTTATCAGCAATCTACGACTCATCCCAGAGATCGCTAGGACACCCGAGGCTGAGGACTCTGCCCGGCCGGGCGGAAGTGCTCGAAGGCGGCGGTGCGATCGTAAACAGAGGCGGGGGAAGCGCGGCGGGCTAAGAGCTAAGCTAAGCTAAAGCTAACACCACACCGGCTCTCTTTACCCAGCATCTTCCTCGCCAATGTACGGTCTCTGGTGAACAAAATGGATGAGATTCGACTGCGCATCAACCACAGCAAAAGATTATGGAACTGTAATGTCATGATTTTCACAAAAACATGGCTAAACAGCGGGATACCAGACAACGCTGTATCTTTAACTGAGCATCACACATTCCGAGCAGACAGAGCGGCGGATGACTCCGGTAAGACCCGAGGCGGAGGATTATGCATTTATACTCACACCCATCATCATGAAAAGCTTCGAGCGGTTGGTCCTGGCACATCTGAAAGACTTTCTGCCATCCACACTGGACCCACATCAGTTTGCCTACCGTGGCAACAGGAGCACAGAAGATGCAGTCTCCATAGCACTGCACTCTGTACTCACACACCTGGACAATAAAAACACTTATGCACGAATGCTGTTTGTTGACTTCAGCTCAGCATTCAACACTGTCATACCCTCTAAGTTAATGATCAAACTTAGAGACCTGGATATAGACACGTCTCTCTGTAACTGGGTTATGGACTTTCTGACTAACAGACCTCAGAATGTTAGATCAGACCACATCTGCTCCTCCACCGTCACACTCAACACTGGTGTACCACAGGGCTGTGTGCTGAGCCCCTTCCTCTACTCCCTTTTTACCATCGACTGTAGGCCTGTGAACAGATCCAACGCCATCATCAAATTTGCAGATGACACCACAGTGATTGGTCTAATCAGCAATAATGATAAGACTGCCTACAGGGAGGAGATACAGCATCTGGCCACATGGTGCACCAACAATAATCTGCTTCTTAACACCGACAAGACCAAGGAGCTCATTGTGGACTTCAGGAAGGGACGTACAGGCTCACATGATCCCATCCACATCAATGGGATGGCCGTCAAGCCTGTCTCATGCTTCAAGTTCCTGGAGACCCATATCTCCAAGGACCTTTCCTGGACCACCAACACCTCCAGCCTGGTCAAGAAGGCTCACCAGCACCTATTTTTCTTAAGGCAACTTAAGGAGAACCAGCTGTCATCAGCCATCTTGGTGAACTTCTACCGCTGCACAATAGAAAGCATCCTGACGAACTGTGTCACAGTCTGGTATGGAAGCTGCTCTGTTGTGGAGCGTAAGGCTCTGCAGCGAGTGGTAAAAACTGCCCAACGCATCACAGGGACCCCACTGCCAGCCATAGAGGACATCCAGAGGAAACACTGTCTGCGCCAAGCAAAAATATTCTTAAAGATTCCTCTCACCCTGCTCACAGACTGTTTTCTCTCCTGCCTTCTGGCAGGCGCTTCAGGCTCCCCCGGACAAAAACCAGCAGACTAAAGAACAGCTTCTTCCCCAGAGCTGTCTCCCTTTTGAACTCTGCCCCCCACTGTCTTTTTGCCCCTCCTAATACACCCCCCACTCTCCTCATAACTCAGACTCCTCATAATCACTGCACATTCACTTATTTAAACTGTACATACCTACTGCACATGTACATTTGTAATTATGTACACACCCACTGTACATATACATTTGTAAGTATGTTTATCTATCTGCACACTTCTGATTATTAATAGCAACCTGTACATTTATCCATCTACTGTAAATCTCTGTTCATAGCTAACACAACCTGTATATAATATTCATAGTACATCCATTTGTAAATATCACCATAGTTTTTCTATAACTGCACTTTATAACTTATACCTGTATCCTGCACTTGCTGCTATTGCACTCCTTGTTAGACCTTAAGTGCATTTTGTTTCCTTGTACTTGTACATGTGTAATGACAATAAAGTTGAATCTAATCTAATCTAAATTTAGCCAGAATACTCAGTCATAATAAATAATTTGTCATCAACATTTTATCTGTATTTCAGAATGAAGGCAAAAGGTTTTTCTATAAATTGCTTCAACAGCCCAGAAAACCAAAAACATCAGTAGCCTCTTCCTCAACATCAGTACATTTCTCTTCAAATTCCTCAAGTGGAGTTGTAATTAGTTGTAACACAATATGTTTATGCTTTTGGTAAACATGACATGTAAGGCACTCATTATTGTAAAATGTTCTTTGATAGTCATTAGGACCACAAGTTATTAAAAAATTTGCTTCATGCATGAATGACAGCAGTGTGCTGAATTAACTTGATGATTGTGATTATTATCCAAGAGCATGTAGGGAAACAAAAATTGAGGTTGATCACTCTGGTAACTGGAGTAGGTTGAGGCTTGTCACCATCCGCAGTTCATTCAAAACATTCCACTGCAGAAACATCAAGGTGTTCTTCAAATGAGATGGATATGCCAAAAATGTATATTTGTCCACACCATTACCCCGGCCAATCGCAATCCCATCAACTCTGAGACTGTCGTGACTTGTCTTGTTAATCCAGTTGTCCAGTCAGTGGTCTTCTCCTGTACTTGAACTGTTGGATGTGGTGAAGATGGTTCACTGTAAATGACAAAGCATTAATTACATTAACATCAGTCACTCCGTCACTGATGAAGAGAAAATCAACATGCATAGAAAGTAAAATAATTAATATTTACTTATAAAAAAAAGTAATACTAATATAAATTTCATTCATTTTCTTTTTGGCTTAGTCCCATTATTAATCAGGGGTCGCCACAGTGGAATAAACCGCCAACGTATCCATATGATTTACGCAGCAGATGCCCTTCCAGCTGCATCCCAGTAGTGGGAAACATCCATACACACACTTATACACTACGGACAAATTAGCTTACCCAATTCACCTCTAAGGCATATGTTTGGACTTGCCTGGCACTTGGAGGGAACCCACACGAACACGGGGAGAACATGCAAACTCCACACAGAAATGCCAATTGACCCAGCGGTGGCTCAATGGACAATTTATTACATTTAAGAACAAAGGATTACTTAAAACGTTGATTTTTACAATCGTAGTACATTAATAATTATAACTGTTACATTAACGTAAGCATAAACAACAGTGAAGTACCAAAAAATCTGGACATGAGAGTTTGCGGACACTCCCTAACACTAATGTAGGCACTGAAACGAAGATATGTACACATTCCACGTTTGTAACTAGCCACGTTTACATAATCGATAGCTTTGTCGGTGACAAAATTGTGATTGTACTTCACAAAAAGCAGTGTATAAAACCATGGATCAACTAATGCTTTTGGCAACCCTCAGTGGTCTAAAATAACATTTCCGTGGTCAACCCCAGCTAGAAAATGGACTCAAGATATAAAACATTATTGATAATTACAAGTTGCAGTATTGCGTTTATATTCCGCAGTGGCAACACTTATTAAGAAAGCAGTACCGCAAGATATGAGGCGCGAATACATTAATTGAACGAGGCAATAAAGGGTGTTTTTACACAGAGAAAACAAACAGCATATAGTTCCTCCCCTTCTAAATGTCCCTCTCCTTTTTAGTGACTTTGATATGATATTGTATTAACTTCTTTAATAAGCTGTAGACATCTTAGTCAACTCCATCCTGCAGGCCAACGTACACCAAGCAGCCTGGTTAGAGATAACCAGATGACCAATAATTCTTGGCTAGAAATTGCAACAGGAGTGGGAAAGGAGGAAAGTTTTTGTAAAAGTTTGGAAAAACCTGAGGGATCAGTTTGTTAAAGCAATAAAAGAGGCCTTGCAAAAGTGGATACCCAAGTGGTTTTAATATTACAGAATATGTTTTTCACCAGTCATAGGTTTTACACTGATGTATATGTTACAATTTTGAATTTAAAACAATTTACAAGTTACAAACTAAAATTAAGTAACAAATTATGTCTTTGATACAGTTGAAGTCAGAATTATTAGCCCCCCTTTGAAATTTTCTATCTTTTTTAAATATTTCCCAAAATGATGTTTATTTAACAGAGCAAGGAAATGTTCACAGTATGTCTGATAATATTTTTTTTCCTCTGGAGAAAGTCTTATCTGTTTTATTTAGGCTAGAATAAAAGCAGTTTTTTTTTTTTTAATCATTTAAGGTCAATATTATTAGCCCCCTAAGCTATATGTTGCACACACAGAAGAGGCTGAGTTTTCTGGTTGCACTATAATATTATTTTTTTTATTGTTCACACTGCACGGTCTGTAATACAAACACAAACACACACGATGAGCACATGCTATGACAGATGTTTCAGTGCTGGCAGTGTGACTTCTTCATTAATGCATGAACGATAAACACAGAAATACTCAAATAAACACAAATATACAATTTACCAATGTACAGTGACAATGAACAGACACTATAAGTCACTGTATTCCTCCACAAAATAATACACTATACCACAGATCAATAACAGTAATAAAACTCTTATTGTATTAACACTAAACATAGTAACTATTTTAAATTACTATTATTTAAATACTTTCTAACATTTTGATATAAATGATGCCATTATTAAACTGCATTAACGTACAATACTCTCAAACTGCAAACTCTTACTAAATAAATGTTATATTAAGTTATATGTATATTATATGTATATTTATATAACCACGCGCGGCCTATGTCACCGTGATCTCCATTTATGGACGTCGGCGGCCTTCACTTGCACGTGCGCGCGCCCACATTTTTGCCCCGAGTACGCTGATGGGGTTATTTTATAACATACATATACAACCATCAAACACATTATTTACACTGTTAAGCACATACTAAACATAACATTTGATGCCACATCATCCATCTTACCTGTAATACAAACACAAACACACACGATGGGCACATGCTATGACAGACGTTTCAGTGCTGGCAGTGTGACTTCTTCATTAATGCATGAACCCTCCTGCGGCTCACGTATTGCTCACTAATCGCCCCCTAGCGTCACCCGCCAGGACATACAGGTTGAAATGATGGGCATCAGCACATTATAACTAATCTGAACTTATAGGAACACTAATACTAAATGATAACTAATCAACGCAAAAGAAACACAGCTATAAAGAATAAAATAAACCACAGCACTGCCATAACTATAACTTCATACCTCTACATATATATTTTTTCAATAGTCTGCAGAACAAACCAATAATATACAATAACTTGCCTAATTACCCTAACCAAAGAGAGGCCACCTGCAAACCAAGCATTGTAATGTACGCTCAAGATCCTGATTGGCTCTCTCCGTCTGACCATTACTATGGGGATTGAAACCAGATGACAGACTGACTGTGGCCCCTAAAATGTGACAGATTTCTTTCCAAAATTTGGAGATAAACTGGGGTCCTCTGTCCGAGACCACGTTTTTCGGGAGGCCATGAGTACAAAAGACATGATCAATGACAGCTACCGCTGTTTCTCTGGCTGATGGTAATTTGGGCAAAGCTATAAAATGAGTTGCCTTTGAGAATCGGTCCACTACGGTTAAATTTGCATATTACCACTGGATGTCGGGAGTCCAGTGACAAAATCTAGCGCTATGTGAGACCAGGGTCTCGAAGGCACGGATAGCAGCTATAGGAGCCCAGAAGGTGGAAGATTAAAAGTCTTAGAAACAGCACAGACGGAACAAGCCAACACAAAATCGTGCACATCATGAGCCATAAGTGGCCACCAGAAGTTTAATCAAAGATAACATGCGACTCACCCCTGGATGACAAGCTAATCTGGAAGAGTGGACCCAATGGATTACGTTGGATCGAAGAAACACTGGCACGAATAACCGACCCAGTGGACATTCGAAAGGAGGCGTTATCTCTTTGAAAGCAGTGAGGACTCTTTACTCGATCTTCCAAGAGACAGCAGCAATGATTTTGCTGTCAGAGATTACGGGCTCAGAAGACGGTGTGCACTCAGAATTATCAAAAATGCGAGAAGGTGCATCAGGCTTTACCTTCTTAGAGCCTGGTCTGTAAGACAGAAAAATCAAAACAATCAAAAAATAATGCCCAGCGGGCCTGCCTGGAGTTTAGTCTTTTTGGCGGTCTTAATATATTCCAAATTCTTATGATCGGTCCAATCTACAATGGGAACCCCCAAACCCTCTAACCAGTGTCACCACTTCTCCAGAGCTAACGTAACTGCCAACTATTCCTTATTGCCAATATCATAATTTCGTTCAGCACTAGAGAGACTATGGGAAAAATACTCGCAGGGGTGTACCTTGTTGTCTGAAGGAGAACGCTGAGACAGGATGGCTCCGACCTCACCTCTGAAGCATCAACCTCCACCACAAACTGCTGTGAAGGACCAGGGCCATCAGGATGGGTGCTGAAACAAAACAGCTCTTAAGTTTGGAAAACACTGCTTGCACTGCGCTCGACCACCTGTACGAAATTTTGTTAAAGGTTAAGGCAGTCAGAGATGCGGCCAGTTGGCTGAAATTGCTGTAAAAATTGGCAAAACACAGAAACTTCTGCAAGGCCTTGCGGGAATCAGGATTTGGCCAATGTACCACAGCCTGAACTTTTTCTGGATCCATGCACATTCCCTCAACCGACACGATATGCCCTAAAAAAGAAACAGACTGCATGAAAAACACATTTCTCCGCGTTGACATAAAGCCCATTCTCTAACAGCCTCTGAAGCACTCGCCTGACGTGTTGCACATGTTCCTGGAGAAAAGAAGAAAATATCAGTATGTCATATAGGTAGACATAAATGAACCTATCTAGCATGTCTCTCAACACGTCATTAATGAGAGCTTGGAAGACAGGGGAGCGTTGGACAGTCCGAAAGGACACAATATTCAAAATGCCCCCTTGGGGTATTAAAAGCCATCTTCCATTTGTCTTATGCAAACCAAATAATAAGCATTGCGGAGATCTAATTTTGTAAAGAAGGCCGCCCCCTGCAGACGCTCGAAGGCCGATGACATCAACGGCAAAGGATAGATATTCTTAAATGTGATGTCATTCAACCCTTGATAGTCAATACAGGGATGGAGCGAACCATCCTTCTTTACAAAAAAAAATCCCGCCCCCACTTGAGATGAAGAGGGGCAAATGATCTTGGATGCTAGAGAATCAGAAATATATTCTCCCTCTCTGGAATAGAGAGTGAATAAAGTTTGTCTTTAGGCGGAGACGTACCTGGCAATAACTCTATGGCACAGTCATAGGGACGATGAGGAGGTAGAGAAGCAGCTCGAGAATTACTGAACACTCTCTTCAGGTCCGAGTACTTAGGTGGCACGTTAGATAAATCCATGCTCTCCTCCTGCAAGACAGGATAAGAAACGTTAGAATGGGCAGACAATAGACAAGACGAATGACAACTCTCACTCCAAGAATTAATAGTATTATTCCTCCAGTCAATCTGAGGATTATGATGTGTGAGCCAGGGGTGTCCCAGGACCACCAGAGTGTGTGGACCGTTAAAAAAAATATTATCTAAATGGTTACCGGAGGTAATGAGTCTGATATTGTCAGTAAAAAAAAAGAGTAATAAATGAAAGAGGTGAGCCGCTAAGAGACTGAACAGTGATAGGATTAGATAAATGTTTTAAAGGAAGTTTTAAGTCTTTTGGCTAGCATGAAGTCAATGAAGTTCCCCTCAGACCCAGAATCAATGAGTGCTTGTGTTAGAAAACTCTGCCCCCAAAAATTCCAATCTTACTCTTAGAAAGGTAGCAGCAAAAGAGGTTTTATCCAAGCTTGTCCCGCCCGACAGTAACCCTTTACCTACTGCCGGGCCAACTCTTTTACTGGACAATGCAGCACTCTGTGTCCAGCACTTCCACAGTAGAAACAGAGACTTAAATTAAAACAACCATCCTTCTCTGCTCTGGACAGTCTGTGAATGTTATTCAGATGCCTCTGATGAAGGCGGGAGTTGTGGAAATACATTTTTATAATCTAGTTCCAAATTAGCAATGATCTCTTTGGTTTTTTAGGGTGTGACAGACCTTAAAATCTTTTGGTTTCCTGAGGCCTGACTGTTTCCAAAGTAATGCAAATTGTTAGTTTCACAGCACAGCTGTGTCTATTGTCTAACAAATGGCAAAGTAACATGTTCTAGCTGGTGGGCCACAGATGTGTCTATGGTCTAACAAATGGCTAAGTGACAACAACACTAGTGACAACAACACTTCATTTGCATGCTTTGTTTACGACAGGTATCAGTGTCTAAAAAATTTATTTAAACTGAGTGTCTGCTGTACTAGTTCAGAGTTTCTTTCGATGATGCCGCAGCGACGCTGAGTTCTTCTTATTAAAGGATTCTGCTTTGATGATACCCGAAAGTTCTCCCTGGTTTTTTGGCTCGTCTTAGAAGTTCACAACAGAGTCGACTCGCATTGCCAATGCAATCAATTCATCCAAGGTTTTAGGAAGTTCCACAGTGAAGATCTCGCCTTTGATATGGTCCGCTAACCCATGAAGAAAAACGTCCCACTGAGCAATCGAATGCCACTGAGACTCCACTGACAATGTTTGGAATTGAATGGAGTATTCTGCCATGGTCAGTTTTCCTTGACACAGTCCTGCTAACTGCCGGGCCACTTCTCTGCCCACCGCAGATTGATCAAACACCTTTATTTCGATAGAGAAATCATCAAACAATGAGCAACATTTTGTTCTCCCAGACTGTAGTTCCACATAATGCCACTTTGCCATCGAGTAGCATGATGACAAGAGCCACTTTGGAAGCCTCTGTTGGAAAAACTAGGGTTGAAGTGATATGTAAAGTGAGCATTTGGACAAAAGGAACGACACAGTTCGGGCTCACCAGAGTAAACAGCTGGCATGGGCAGGGGCGGCTCCATGTAAACCGGAATAGATCCGAGCATCTGTGTCCCGTACATGTCTGATGTAGACAGAGTCCTCTCAACATGCAGGCATTTTATCTGGGCGGTAAGCTCTGTGACCTGTTAAGCGAGAATTGTTGCTGAGTCCTTGAGCTTTCGCTTGATCCATGAGTTTGTGTGCATGAGGAATTCTGTGATTTCTACTACACTCGCTGGATCCATATAGATTCAGTCGTTCTGTCACAAGAAGGAGATTTAAATGGATCTAATTGCAAGTAAAAGTTAGCTGAATGCTCGGTACAATACTCAAGGAAGACAGGTTGACAGCAGCTCTGGTATCAATTCTGGTAGCAAGATAACTCATAAGTCCAGGAGAACAGCAAAACGTGACTTGAAAGACAGGAACAAACATGAACGACTGAATGCCAAATGGTGAGAATCGGAGTCCTTAAGTAGGTCTTGATAATAGATTGCAGGTGGCCCCATTGATTAGCCAGCTGACTGGAACGTGTGCTGTCAAGGAAAGGTAAACAAACACTTGACAGACATAACAAAAAATTGATTGAATGCTATAAAAAAATGCAACAGACATAACAACAAGAGGAGAACACGGAAATGTGAACTGTGACACTGTTTTTGAATTACAGCATAAACACCACAGCAGGTGGTTGCCTAATATAAAAGAATTCTCCGGCACTTCAGTAGAGGAGAGACCATGTCATCTGCTTTCAAAGATGTTAGGGTGGACCGGAACACAATTGTGGCCAATGCTCCTATTGCTGAGCTTTACATCGTTGCGCCTAACAAGTTTAAGGAACTTGTTAAAAACCATAGAAACTAAACTTAAAATAAACTTGTTAGCACAATGCTAAAAATGCACAATGTGCTGCTGAATTTCATAACAATCAATCCATTGAAGAGACTGTCGGTGCCTTGAACTTTTCCAATAAGCTGCTGCCCATACAAAGAAAGTGAACTTACATTTCACATTAAGTGTTAATTAAATGGGTAGTTCACCAAAAAAGTCTGTTAATAAATGAATACTTCAACCACATATTTATATTTACTTACCCTCAAATGGTTCCAAACCTGTTTGAGTTTCTTCTGTAAAACTGAAAAAAATATATTTAGAAAAAAACTGAAAACCGGAAACCATTTATGTCTGTAGTAATAATTTTTTTCTAACATGGACGTCAAGGGTTACAGGTTTTCAAAGGGCTGGGTCATGACAATGTTTGTTAAAGGAGCTCTTGTCTCATGACAGGGCTTCTTCTGCTTTAGACATCTGCACATTTTTGTGACATAATATTCAACGTCTGCCTGCATATGTGGCCAAAAGAAATGTTCACGAATGAGTGAGACAGTTCGGTCTATACCTTGATGGCCCATTTCATTGTGTAGTTCTTGCATGACTGTTCCTTTATATTTTTCAGGCAGGACCAACTGTGTGCGGAAGGAAGTGGTACGGCAGAGGACACCATCCTGATTAATGGTAAGTTTTCCCCATTCACGAAACAAACATTTTCTTTTGAGGCTATAGGCTTTCAGTAGTTGGACTTTTGGTTTTGTTCCTGACAATTTGCATTCATATACAGGACTGATGACTTGGTCATTCCTTTGAGCATGCTTCATTTCATTCGCAGACACTGGGGGAATGGTCGGGACTATTGGACAGGTCTCAATAGATGAACAATTGGTTAAAATTGACCATGGGATGCGGGGTCCTTCTTGAGCTTCTTCGGCCTGAATGGTTGCACCTATTACATCAGAAGACAACTCCTCCGAGCACTCATTGATCATAGTTCCGATATCAAGGGGCAATCTGGAGAGAGTGTCTGCATCAATATTTTCACGACCTCGCCAATATCTGATTGTGAAGTGGAAATCAGCCAATTCAGCCACCCACCTACAGCCTGTAGCATTCAGTTTGGCAGTTGACAGGACATATGTAAGGGGATTGTTGTCACTGTATACGGTAAAAGTTGGAGCATAGTATAAATAATTACAGAATTTTTCAGTGATTGACCATTTCAACGCTAGGAATTCCAGCTTTCCAGAGTGTAGGTGGTAGTTCTTCTCAGCAGCAGATAAAGTTCGAGAACCATAAGCAATCACACATAGTTTTTCGTTTTGTCTCTGGTATAATACCACACCTAGCCCTTGAGCTGACGCATCGGTATGGAGTATAAAAGGCAGTGAAAAGTCAGGGAAAGCTAGTATAGGTGGTTGAAGCAAACAATCAACAAGTTGTTCAAGAGTAATCTGATGTTGTTCAGACCAGGTAATGGGCTTACTCGATGGAACGCCGGCTTTCATGCATTTTGACTTTGGGAGTCTTTGGCTACTTTTTAGGTGAGCACTATTTTCAGGAGTGTTTTTTAACAGATCATACAAAGGGCTGGCTATGCGAGAGAAATCTTTAATATACTGCCTATAGTAGCTAAGTAAACCAAGAATTCTCCTCAGCTCACCAACATTCATTGGTTGTTTATCTTTTAAAGATCTGACAGCTTTGGTGTCAGCCGGATCAACTTTATTTCCTTCTGCTGAGACTATTCTGCCCAGGTAGCGAACTTCAGCTTTAAAAAACTCACACTTACTTGGCTTAAGCTTTATGCCATATTCCATGAGTCTCTGCAGCACTTTCCTGACATCTTGAACATGATTGTCAAATGTCCTACTAAACACCAAGGTGTCATCGAGGTATGGAAGGCAGATTTCATCTCGCAAGCCTTCTTAGCACTCTTCCATACATCGCTGTAAGGCTGTTGGCGCGTTCATCAACCTGAAGGGAATATGCACCCATTCATATAGGCCCCAGGGTGTCACAAAAGCTGTTAGATGTTTGCTTTCTTTGCACATGAACCCCTGGTGGTAAGCTTTCCCCTGGTCTAATGAAGAAAACCACGAATTACCACCATAATATCCATAAGTCCATAATATCTTGCACCCTTGGAATTGGTTGTCTGTCTGGATGAGTCTTTTTGTTTAGTTCTCTATAATCGATACATAAACGGAGACTACCATCTTTCTTTCTCACA